>JADNYI010000337.1:0-36336 GCA_015501065.1 Infundibulicybe gibba | reverse complement strand
AAAAACATTCCAGCACGGGGCGGGCACAAATAGATACAGCAAAAAACCACCAATACATGCACACCCGAAACTTACATCTCCACAGAATCCGGAGGACCAGAACTGATATCCACACGCCCCTTCTCGTTCATCTCTGCCCCGCGCACACTCCCTTAACCCCCGCCTCCTTACACGCGCGCGCCTCCTCTTCTCCAGCACCCATCGCGTCGCGCGGAATCCAGATAGTGCGCTGCGGGCGCGACGCCGCAGGATGCGCAAAGCCATACTCCGCTTCTTCTTCCTCCGCGGATGGCAGCGGCGGCGGCTACATGCTTCTCGGTGAGCTCCGCGTGTTCGCTATCTTCTGCACTCGCTCCGTCTGTGGTCGCACCGTGGTGTACACATGCGTGTGTGCATGTGTGTGTCTGTGCTTCTCGACGGACGATCCGCCGTCATCGTGCGACCGCCGCTTCTCGGTCGACACAGGGGATCTAGCATCCGCGTCCACGTCGGCACCAGAGTCCGAGTCAGCTGCATTCTTTGCCTCAACCTGGCCTCCAGTGGCGGTATATGTCCGGTCCGCAAGACTGAGCGGGAGTGCGTGAATTAATGGGCCATACGAGTTATTGATGATCACGTGGAAGAAGATCTAGATGTCCGTGAGTTGCGTTGGTAGAAAGAGAAGCGAAGGCGACATACAGTGAATAGGATAAGCACGACCATCAGTGCGCCCTCAGGTATCGCACCGGGTTTACCATTCTGGTCCTGCGCGAGGAAGAACAGCCCACACAGGCAAACCTTTAGGGCGTCCGAAGTTAGCCTGGCTTTCAAGCGCCCCCCCAAAAAAACGCAAAACACACCTGCTGCACATACAGACCGACAAAAAGGTGTTGTATCGCCTTGGGGAAGAACAAGCCGCCCGTATCGCTTGTGGGTGGCTGGTGGAATGTCCACAAGAACAGGTACTTGTACAGCTGGTAGAAGGCAAAGAACGTCGCGCATGCCAGGCCGTTGATAATAGGGGATATGATCGAGTATCCCAGCGCTACACAGGTCATCAGTCGGGCATGAGTATGATAGGACTTTCGGAGGGTAGGCACGCACCAATGACAACGAGGAGGGTGATACCTGGGAAGAGGGTGCCCCATGCGACGCTACCCAAGCCGTACTTGATCCCGTACACCGCGCGCGGGGTGCTCCCAAGGATGAATAGTTTCACATAGTATATCACCAGCGGCACGATCTGCAAGAACCCGCCAGCCGTTCCAGACAGCCCCTGCAGTAAGACAAACCTGCACCAGGTGGGTAAGCGCGGCAAAGCGGGTGTGATGAGGGGTAGACATACGTGAGGAAAAATGTAGATCCCATGGGTAGCTTTGTCGCGAGGATGCTTGGGATCCCCGTTGGGTTATTGATGAGACCCGGTAGTGCTGCAACAATTCCAGAACTTATGGTAACAATCAGGAAACCATGCTGTGGATCTGGTTAGCGCTACCCGCGCGCGGAAGAAGCAGACCTACGATGACCTGGAACACAAAGAACCGATTCATAAGCGCGAGTTCCAGCCCGGTCTTTTTAGGTATGCCTTCGAAGCGTGCGAACAGGCGCAGAACAATTGGCAGGAGCATCATCAGCACCGCGAGTAGCACCGGGGGGAGCACACCCTGTATAGTTAGATGTGTTAGAGAGATGGGCAGATTTGCTGAGTATACGCACAGAGATGATTCCAACAACGGGTTTGGGCAGGTCGCATATCCAGCCGAGGAACACAGCCTGCTTGCACACGGTGTGGATATTTGATACTATACCAACAAAGGCGACGGGGATCGACCAGAATATGATTAATGCGGCTGTCGCTGCGTAGCCAATCACCATCCGAACCTACGGGGGTGTAAGTGTAAGGCAGGTCGTTCTCATGATCATCACACACCCTCTGCTCATAGGGGTTCAACGACAGATTTGCCCAGATCACGTCCTCGGGGCTCACTTCCACGAACTTGCCGGCCATGCGGTATGGCTCGTGGTGCGTCAGCACTTGCATCCCCAAGTGCGCGGCGATCTGTTTGTTGAACGTCACAAACGCGCTGTTCAGTACAGGATACTCCACATCCGCCCCATCCACTGCACCATCGGCCACTCGAGTGCCTTCACCGTCGATTTCCATCGCTGCGCGCGCGCCATCCAGAATCTCCGTACAGAGTCGAATCTCTTCCCGTGCCCACTCGATCGTGTCGACCTTTTTGCTGATGAAGGGCAAGCCAAGTCGGTGCTGTGGGCGCTGGTCCGCGGGGACGATCATGGCAGCATCAGCGGCTTCGGGATCGGCACCCTTTTTTAGAGAGGCAAGGCGCAATTTTGCGCCGGTCTTGAGGAGGGCTGTCTCTGCAGACTCCAGTTTGGCGCACGCAGCGAGGCGTCGGTCATAGATGTCTGGTAGTTCCTTGAGATTCCTGTGTAGAAGTGAGCTTGGCGTAAAAACGAGGGATAAAACACACCGATTGATCCATATCTTTTTGACGCCTCCGGGTAGCTCCTGGAACAATTTCATGAGCGCGGCCTGGTTGAGGTAGCGGGCAGGAATGCCTGTAATGAGAATCGTGTTTGCCTGGACCGATTTTGCATGGACAGGCTCGATAAGGTGCTGCTGGCGCGCGATGATAAAATGGGACATCTCATGCTTGATGTTGTAAACTATCCACGCGGTGAAGAAATAAACCAGGATGATGTGTGCTGCATAGCGCTGCTGCTTGTCGTTGGCGACGTTGCCAAAGATGAACATGTCGAGGCCTTCGTTCATGTCTACATGAGTGCGCACGCTGGTGACGGGGAGGAGTACAGCCCAGGAGATGAGCCAGATGGGGAGGAATATCTTGACCATCATGCGCAGGAAGCGCACGAAGACGTACGCGTCCATACCATTTGCGGCGATGATGGCCTTGTAGTCTGCATTAAATACGGCGAGGGGCCAGAGGAAGGTGGAGGAGGAAAGGGGTTGGATGCGTTTTCTGATGCCGTGTGAAACAAAGGCGGGCAGATAGGTGAAGGCACTCACGAGGGAGGTGGGACATAGGTTCTAGGCTCATAGATCGCTTTGAAGTGTGGGCGTAGGAGTGTGAATACAACGATTTCAACGGCAAAAACGGCTGCGTTGAAAACGATGGCGGTGACAAAAGTCGCTGTAGAGGCTGATGTCGCCTCCTCGGCGAGGTTGGTCGACCTGGAGAACGTCAGACATCTAACGCTGGCAAAGAGAGAACTCACATTGTGGGGGGCAGCAAGTCACAGAACAGGGCGTCCGAGCTTGGACTGTCATTGTATTTATACCCTCGATGGTTCCCCTGAGCCAACTCCAGATCGGGTGCCTCTCCTTATCGGTCATTTCCATCTCAGCCCTCTGCGGAAAAAAAAAAGCAATATCGGCTGACAGATTGCATGCCTGGGCTGTGATTGATGAGCGCAGCTTCATCGGGGCTGCCCTCGTCGCTGTCTCCGTCGTTCTTGGGCTGCAAAGGCCTGTGCTTGTCTAAACATGACCTCAGTCGAAGCACGTTTCCTCGGCTCCACGTCTCCACCGGCCACCAACCGCATTGGGAAGCTTCCCACCGATTATGATATTTTCAACTTCGGAGTGGGCATGACATCACACATGGATCAGAATAGACTACATACACCAATATTGCGCTGCCCACGGTCATCATCACCTTCATCAATGTGTGACATCAACCAAACAGCCCGAGACTATACTAGCGAATTTTTAGGTTAGCGTGCAGCTAGCAGCTCCGTTGTATATCAAGCTCCACTTTACGTTGAAATTGGGGGACATTGAAGGTTTAGAATGCGCCAAGATCTTATCAATAACTAGTTGAACACATGTATGGCTATACTCACTGGTTCTTATGCTTGATAGGCCTTGGGAGTGGCCAGCATGAAAAGGCGGGGACAGGTGGTCAGCCAAATTAAGGGCATCACCTCGAGGTACTTACGTTGAGGTGGGCTCAAGGTGCCTCGAGGTAACCTTGAGACCACCTTACCTTGCCTCTGTGCAACATTACCGGTTGAGTGCCAAATCACAAAGAATTATCTGTGAAAATGCCGAGTTACCAATTCCCGATCGCAATAACCCTTGTTGGTTTCTCGATCGCAAGTCTAATCGCCTTTTATTTCACTCGACCCAACCGTGGCAAAATCAAGCTTCCACTACACCTGGACGACACGACGGGGCCTCTTTTTGCAGGAGACCCATTCGACGTAACAAGACCTGAAGATATCATTGATGGATATCCTATTGAGGCTGAGGCATTTTGGGCCCAGGTGCGTGGTCACGCAAGAAGCAGGGATAGAACATCGTTGACATGTTCTGTAGATGCGATGGCGGAAACTATTCATTGGCTTATTGCTTTTCGCAACTGTATCCATCAACACGATCCTTTTTGGCCTGAGCTTGGCCGTCGGCGGACATTGTGCGACCTCTCAATTTATGGGATACATACGGGTGTTTCGATCTATTTCCTCGTTCTCGCCATCCGATCTATCCCCCAAAAAGAAATAGGGAACATTCCGAATCTGTGCTGCATTTAGCCGTCTTGAGCACATCGGCTGCCTTCTTGTTGGGCTCTGCTGCAATTCTACCCGACACGCCACCGCCAATCGTTGCTTCCACCGAACCATCATCGCCAATCTATGCCTTGTGGCTGGCCAGACTAATTCTATACATGGCGGTCTGTTCAGTGACGATGACCACAGCTCGAGGGCCTCCCCTATGGTTCCCACCTGAAAGGATATACTCGGAGAAGACCATGTCGACGGCAACCAACGCGGACCGTGAAAATGTCTGTGGGTTACTGGTATGTGGCCTTGGTATGCGTTTGATGTTGTGTTCAATTACAGGCCTAGTTGCGTCACCTTGGGATTTCCTCCTTTTCTCATATACGACCAAGGTCGTCTGGCTGGGCAATCTTGCTTCTAGCCTCGAAATTGGGGATCTTCCCGTTGTTCCTGGGGACATGCGCGCGACGTTCAACTACGCCTCAATGAGGAGGGCCATGCGAGAGATTCATCTCCGTATTGGTTCATGGTCTCCCCGGCCTGGTTCGGGATGGGGGCTTGGATATAGGCTGCTTCGTCTCAATATAATGCCTTTCACCGCTGGATTGTTCCTTGCTGCAGCAGCGGCATTTCTATTTATGTCCCCGCCCTGTTCTTGCGAGCGTTTATTGCATATTTGGAGGTGGACAAGAACCGGGAAGATACAGGCTGGGCTGGGTCTATGTTGTGGGCCTATCCGGGGCAACCGCGATAACATATTTAGGTTGGTTATTGTCTTTTTATTGACCACTTATCCAATGATTGCAGTCACTGGTCAGCTGTTATCCCTATCTACAACTACGATTCAAGTCCGACTCCGAATCCAATTAAACACTACGCTCTTGCCAAAACGTTGGTCCGCAAAGACGTTGCGTCCTCCGCTGCACCATTGGTTAGGCCGGTCTCGGAGAAACTCCGAATCTCCAAACGCGAACCGTGGAAGCGAGTCGAAAAGCAAGGAGGATGAATTTTCAAGCAAAGCACAGTCATGACTTTGATGACCACGGATGTTGATCGAGTCAGCGAAATAGCGGAGCATGTGTTTTCGCTCTTGGGCGAGTGAAATTCTCGCACTCCACTCCTTTTAATCATAGTTTGGTCTCAGGTTTTCCTATTGAAATTGTGATTGGTGTAACATTCTTGTATCAACTCTTAGGTGAGTATTGTCTTTTTCCTGCTCGACGGAACCACCTAACATCAAGCTCAGGCATTTCTTGTTTCTTCGGCTTGGCCTCGCCTGTCTCTTCCTTCCGATGAACCAATTCGCTGGTAAGATTATTATGGGTACGTACAGTATTTATTCCAGCCTAGGCATTCTGTCATCAAGCTTCTAGCGGCGCCAGGAAAATTTAATGAAAGCTCGCGATGAGAGGGTGTCGCTGATGAATGAGGTGTTTTTTTGTTTTCCTTTCCCATATCTCACTCAATAATTACACCTGCTTCAGCTGCTTGGGGGAATACGGATGATCAAGGTTGTGTTGTCATTCTGGTTCCGACATGTGATGCTTATAGTTTACATCTCCAAAAGTTCATGGCCTGGGAGAGAAGCCTCGAAGCCAAGGTTTTGAAAGTACGCGACAAGGAATTGAAGTACCAGAAACTAAATTACGCCGTCGAGGTAGGCGAAATGTTTGTTTTTAAGTGCCGATATTGATGATACTAGACACTCTGGACTTGTATCTGGTAGGGCGTTGGTATTCTAGTGAGGCAAACAGCTAACACTGGATAGGCGTGCGTTCCCCCTTCTTGTTACGGTAGTGTCTTTCTGGCACTTCACGGTCGTGCGCAATCAAATCCTAACGCCGTCGATCGCATTCACATCTGTGAGGTTTCTGTTCCTTATCCTTGCTTACGCTCATCACATTTCAGATTATTGGTACAATTTTCAATACGTCTAGTTTCCTCTGATCGCTGATGGCTTAAAGTTTCTACGGGGATGAACATTGCTCTCAGTGCTTTGCCCGAGGCCTTCATCAACATCCTCCAGGTTCAATCATTCTTCTTCACTCCCGCATTTTTGGTCTAACATCCTCCATCAGAGCATAGTCTCATTGCGCCGGATTGAGAAATATCTCAATAGTACCGAGGTTAAACTTGTTCCTCCCATAGACCAACAATCAGAGGCTATTGGATTCCATTCTTGTACAGTTGCGTGGCCCCAGGATCGCTCCCTCGCCAGCACCAACCCTTCAACTGCGGCATCCACACCTCGACACAAATTTATTCTTGTCGACCTCAATCTGAACTTTCCGCCTGGTGAATTGTCTCTGATTTGTGGCCGGCTCGGATCCGGAAAAACGCTTCTGTTGTTAGGTATGTCCCGTGCAGGTTGTTGGGAGACCTTGTGGTTTATTCCCAATTAGCGCTACTTGGGGAGGCCGATTTGCTCGCAGGTCAAATGCTGTGTCCACGATCTCCTCCAGACTCCCTTGCATCGTTTGCGCCAGCAGTACCAGGGCAAGAGTGGATCGTGCCAGGAATATGTGCCTATGTCCCTCAGGTGAAGTCCCCTCAGTGTGCTTCTGTAATTTATTTTGATTCTGATATCTAGGTGGCATGGCTCCGCAATGCGTCAATCAAAGTATTATTTATTTTCTTGATATTGACCCAGCACTGTTAACTTGGCTAGAAAATATCCTGTTCAATTTACCACTCGACGAAGAGCGTTATCAGAGGACTTTGAGGTAATCTATGCTACTCGGTTAATCCCACTTACAAATTCCCCTTCAGGTATGCGCTTTAGTCAGCGATCTTGAAATCCTAGAGACGGAGATGAGTCCGAAATTGGAGAACGTGGTGTAAGACTACGTTAAGTATTCACCACTTCCGCGTCTAACCTCACATATGATTAAGGTTAATTTATCTGGTGGCCAAAAAGCTCGGGGTAAGAACGCTCCATTATACTCTCCCTACAGCCTTATATTTCATCCCAGTATCCCTTGCTCGGGCTGTCTATTCACGCGCTTCTCTGCTTTTGCTCGATGATGTGTTGTCCGCTGGTACGTTGCCCATTAATCATGCGAATATTTGTCATATTCCGACAGTGGATGCGCATACCGCACATCATATTTATCACGAATGTTTGGTGGGCGATCTCATGCGAGGCCGGACCGTGATCCTCGTATCCCATCATATTCAGCTTTGCGCGCCAGGGGCAACTTACGTCGTCGCCTGGACAATGGGAGGGTACAATTTGCTGGTACCAGGGATGATTTTCGTAGCTCTGGCACCCTGAGTCAGCTGGACCAGCCAAATGATCTGGTCATCAAAACAGAGCACAGATTGTTTCAAAAAATGAAGTTGATGGATTCCATTGGACGGTCTGGGCCCCAACCTCGGGACCTGTTCAACAGCCGCTCCATCGGAGTCAAAAGCAGATCGAAAGCCCCTAGGAAGCTGGTGGAGGAGGAGAAGCGCGCGGTCGGCCGGATCGGCCGTGATGTATGGTTGACCTATATCCATGCTTGTGGCGGTCTGTGGCATTGGACTATTTTCATTTTATTCCTAGCCCTCGCAGCAATAACACCTGTTCTCGAGAATAACTGGATCAGGTGTGTGCGGATGCCAGTGTGGCTTCCTGGCCGTTAAAATGAAATAAATTAGGTATTGGTCAAGTATTCCTTTCGATGGTGATCGTGAAGGTCCTGGTTTTTACATTGCGGTCTATGCAATTATCACCTCTATCGGCCTAATTTTCGCGACCGCCCGCTTCTTCATCCTCTACTCTGGATCGATCCATGCCTCAACAGTCTTGTATAAATCACTTCTTGAAGCAATTCTTTTCGCCAATATCCGGTTCCACGACACCGTTTCGCGTGGTCGATTGCTCAATCGTTTCGGAAAAGATTTCGAGGGTTTGGATGTCCTACATTCTCTTGAATTTGTTATCTAACGATCTATGCTAGGGATCGACAGTAAGCTACCAGATCACTTCGGGCGGAGTACCATGTATGGTCTTTCTGTCCTGACAACAGTAATAACTATCAGTGTTGTGGGGGCATGCCCTTCGTAATTGCGGTGCTGATCCTCACTATCTTCTATTATAATGGTTAGTCGCGCGATTTCTCCTGGAATACATGAAGTGCTAACGAAATCTGCCTTTCTTAGTCGCAAAGGTAGGCCCATTATTCGTGATTGAAGAGATTCCCTAACAATCCTTCAATTCTATAAGATTTATGGACAGACATCTCGCGATATGCGAAGGCTGGGTGAGTGATATTCCGAATGAATTTCCCTTCACTCACCTGCTCTAGACTCTGTTACTCGCTCTCCACTTTATTCCATCTATGGGGAGACAATCTCGGGCGTCACAATCATCCGTGCTTTTGGAGCCTCCTCGAAATTCCTGAGAGATACACTTCGTTGTGTCGACACGGTCGGTGGATGCACCAACTGAAGTGATTAGGGTGTTAATGCATACATTCCAGAATTCCAATCCATATTATTGGATGTGGGGCGGTATGGCACATTTCGTTCATATCACCAGTCTTTTGGCTGACCCTCACTATGATGCAGTCAATCGCTGGCTATCGGCTCGATTCAGGCTGCTCTCGAGTCTAATTCTTGGTGCCACTGCCCTCGTGGCACTGTTGACCCCAGGAACCAGCGCATCTCTCGCTGGCTTCGCTCTCGCGTTTGCATCAACAATAAATGGAGATTTGCTGTTCATGGTCGGTGCCGCTACACCTAAACAGTCAAATCCACTGAACTCCAGTCTTCCTTTTAGATCCGGCGGTTTGTAAGCTTGGAGCAATCAATGGTAGTTCTCTTTCCTTTCATCACAACCATGATATTCAAAATCCTCAGGTCGCCCTTGAGCGAGTCAAGGAATATTCCGAACTTGCACGGGAGCCGCCCGAATTTACAGAGGTGAAACCACCAGCGTCCTGGCCTCACCATGGAGCCATCAAGTGCGAGGATCTTGTGATCCGATATTCGGTGAGCCCATCCGATATTCCATAATACTATGAGGGTTTACCCGGTGGTACAAGCCTGAATTATCAGATGTCCTTCATGGTTTGAATTTTGAAATTCAACCGGGTGAAAAGGTCAGTGTTCATCAATCTCCTGCACTTACAGCATTTCCATGTGAGATAGGTCGGAATTCTCGGGAGAACTGGTTCAGGAAAGAGCACCCTCGCATTGTCATTCTTCCGATTCGTGGAAGCGACCGAAGGACGGATATCGGTGGACGATATAGACATTGCTGACATTGGCTTGACGGACCTTCGCAGGAAATTGACCATAATCCCGCGTGAGTCCCATCGGCTTCGCGTCACATATCAGAGTCGAAACTTTCCCAGAGGATCCGACCATCTTCAGCGGAAGTCTGAGATCTACACTTGATGTCTTTGAGGAATATCGCGACGCCGAGATTGTAGGTCCGCTTTGGGCGCGTTGGGTCCTACTAAGCTTTTGCTCAGTATGAGGCACTTCGGCGCGTACATCTGATTCCACCAGAAGGCACCGCTGCGGAAGCGGGAGATACTGTGAATGCGAACGTGTTCCGCGATCTGGATTCACCCGTCTCGGAGGGTGGAGATAATTTTTCCATTGGGTGTGTATCATTCATCGAATCCAAATATTCATTTGATCGACCCCAATAAGTGAGAAACAGTTGCTCTGTATGGCAAGGGCCATCCTTAGACGCTCGAAGGTCCTGATCATGGACGAAGTTTGTCATTCTCTCATCATTCCGTGAGCATAATTTCCCTGACTGCGCTATTTACAGGCAACAGCAAGGTACGCATTATGTGGATTCCGCCAAGGCCGCTCAACCTATCGTCTATCCCAGCGTCGATTATGCAACGGATGAACTCATCAGCAAAACCATTCGACAGTATGTCGTTGATGATCTGGACGCTCCACTTCGATGTTGACTTAATCGATCAGAGAGTTCGCAGCAAGCACTATTCTTACAATTGCCCATCGCTTGCGTACCGTGATTGACTATGATCGAGTCAGTTTTTCATCCCTCTTTGAACATAGGACGCTTCTTCCTGATGACGAGAAACCAGGTGATGCTACTTGACCAAGGTCGAATTGTCGAATTGGACAGGTATGGGCTGATACGTCAGAAAAACTTTAACTAACACCATCGTAGACCGGCGGTACTACTCTCCGACACAACGTCCAAATTTTATGCGCTGTGTCAGGCCACAGGAAAGGATGAGTTCGCTAGGTTAAAGAAATTGGCAGGCGTATCGACGATCTAACATTATGCGTAGTTATGCCCCAATTAATAATATCTATCACGCGGGGGTTACGATTTTGCTTGCTGCATCTCAAGTTTTATCCATCCAGCGCCTTAGCACGCGAATCTCAAAAGTCAGGCAATCCCAGACAACCTAATGACTTACGTGCGGGTGTCCAACCATCATGAAACTTATTGCATCAATGTAAGTCAATCAAATCGAGTGCTAAAAAGGTCCTTTCCCCATCCAGGCCCAGCATTAGTTTGGCACAATTAAATCTTACACATTCCCGACTTATCCCACCGCTCGCTCCCTACACCTGCCCCAACAATAAACAGATCCAGCGGATCATATTTGGACTTGATGGCACTGAGCCTTGCATAATTCGGTCCAAAAAAGGTGTCTTGAAAATTCTTCTCAAGCACGTCGGCCTCATTCGAGTAGGCTCCTGCGTCCGTTCCCGAGAGCTTCTCGAGCAGCGGGAGCTGGGTGTCCATGAAGAATGTCTCGTTCCCGTGGACCTGGTCGATAGATGCGCTATCGTCCCATGCATTAACCAGAGTGAGCTTGGGTGATAATGAGAGGCATGTATATCCGCGCAAAGGACCCAACACCTACATGCACCTTTGCGGACCTCCATCCGGGGTGGACAGCATTAGGGATATTAGCATTCTCTGCTACTTTGCCTAGGAATTCTATTATTTGGCACTCAATATATGATTGAGGGATGTGACCCACCTCCGGCAACAAGGCTGCCAACAATTCTTGTGTTCCAAGTAAGTGGTTTGACCTGCCCTCAAAAGCGGATACTCACCCCTTTGCCCCGCCGTCTAGTAATTGGGTGTAAACATCTCCGAACGTTGTTGGTGAATTCTTGTACGCAGTAGCTGGCACGAATCGTGATCCCATCACCATATTGACGCCAACCGAATCGTCTCCGGATATCAGCACGTCATTGATATTGCTTTCGATGGTCTCCACAGTCACGAGCGCCCCCGCGGCCGTCGCTTCGTCAAAGAATGGCTGCAATGCCGCCGTTGCAATATCCACTGTAACATTCGGGAAGAATGTTTGCACCATCATGACAAATTTTCCTGGGGAGTCAGGAATTTGTAGGAGATCCGGGATTGCGAGAAAAAAATACTGTCCAACACGGAATGGGTCCCAGTCGAAAATATGTCTAGCGTGCGCAGAGGCTACCTGGCCCATGACCTGCGAGGAGTTAGAGAAAATGAAGCCGGTCGAAACTGATGCGTTGAAGGTGGGGAAGGTCTGGAATGTGGCCGACACGATCACACCCCAGCTGCCGGCGCCGCCCCCACGCATGGCCCAGAAAACTATATGAACGTTAAGTGTATATCATCTGCCAGGCTTATTGTTACTGACGATCAGCGTGTTCCACCTCATTGGCCGTGACGACAGACCCATCCGCGAGCACCACCGTGAACTCTGTTTCCAGTTGAGAATGCACATGACAGAATATAATGTTTGACTTACCGAGGGTGTTGTCGGCCGCCAAACCGAAGGTTGGTGAGAGGGACGAATGGCCCCCTCCTTGGACGTAACCACCAGCAGCCGCCACCGTTGCTGATGTACCACCCACCACAATCTTTCCTTTTACCCTCGCGGCCTTGTAGAGGGTGTCGAGGCCCACGCCGCTGCCGACGGTCACTGCAGTGCCCTTGCTATCCCCCCCGACGCGGAAGTCGTCTGTGAACTGGATGCTCTGGAGCTTGTGGGTCGAGATCAGGAGCGAGTTCTTCGCGGTCGAGCGCCCGAGGTAGTCGTGGCCCGATGCTTTGACTGCGAGCCGCAGATTGTTCGCGCGGGCGAAATCAACACCTCTCTTGAAATCACGGAATAGATGAGCTTGGGGAAGAACTAGTAATGCTAGACAATACTTGGATGTCACTTGCTGACTCGGCCAGGACAGCAAATAGAGGCACATTGCCTTGCCCGCATGCTGTGGAATTGTGTAGACAGAGAGAGGGAGGTACGAAATCGTAGTCCTTGGATATGAATGGTGAGCGCCGATAATAAATCATACATCATATGATATCAAACCTGTTCCCAGTTTATCTAGGTGCACGCATATGTACGTCATTGGACACAAAACAAAACATTAATGGAACCCACCTGATTCATCGCGCCCGGAATCTCGTCTAGGAACGTGGAGCTCGCAAATTGCTGGGGCGTGCACCCTCCAGGCAGGGAGCTACAGAACTTGACGGTAGGCACCACAGCGACCAACCTCCCGGCCACTGAGGTATTGAGGGTCGCCCATTCTACAGTTGATGGAAACCCGACCGCTCCAGGCACATTCCTGCATCGTGGGGCGGAAGAATTGTGGGCATCTACAAGTCCCAAAGAACTCAATAATATGAGGACGAGCAATGAAAAGATATGTCCGGACATGTTGTTAGAACTATGAGCTCATGTACGATTTTTTATACTAGCTCAGTACATCTGATAGCAATCAGGCCTTAAGTTCAGGACCCTGAGCCTGCTATGCTGCGCAGAAAGGCTTTACCCAGCTTTACTGCGTAGGGCAATGTCAAGATGGCAATCACTCCACGCATTCACTGGGTATTAGTAAGCGCTTCCCCTACCATGTCCGATGTGAGTGTTTATTAAATACGACGGTAACCGCCTAATGAAGCGTACCTTAGGCTTGTATTTCGGAGCGTCTGATATCCAGGACTTGACCACCATCATATACAACCCATTCGAAGTCCACCATCCCGACCCGCCGCAGGTGCCTCCACCCCTCCCCTACTTTTCAAGAATCAGTGCACCCCGGGGTTGGAGGTGAAGCCGACAGTGAGAGAATAATGCCGAGAAATAGTGGAAACAATTATCAAGTTGGTCACGCTCGCATCATGCGGTTCTTATGAGCGCGAGATTGGGGAAAATCAAGCGAGGCCTACTCGTTTCCGTTACTACTCCTCACCCCTCCTAGGCCCTCGTCTCTGGATTTCCCCCTCATCCTGCCCTTCCTGCAGAATATATTTGCGACTGATCACGCGCCTACCATGAACCACCACGCGATCCGCGAACCTTCCATCACCCAATTCATTGCATTCGCTCGGGTCAATCAAACTAGATCTCTGATAGCCATCAACCATTCCCCCATGACCTGGATTGGTTTGGCGCCTTGCATACTCAATATGTACTACGACGGTAATATTAATTCAGTCTGCCTAACGGAGCTACATGTCACTGCCCAGGCTGGGGCGCCTTATATCCGACATTTAATCGTCATACAACTTATTCAGGAGTTGGGGTGCAGCTACTATCATGAGACATCACTTTATAAATTTCTGAAAGAGTTGGGCATTGCTCTACAAATACATAACATAATTCTCTACTTTTTTTTGGGAAACATCATTGAACATTTTGGCTTGGATTCTATCAAAACAGGAGTTGGGTGCACCAAGAAGTGATGCCAGCGGAAGACTCCCGGAAAATTTCCGAGGAATGTAACGGTACATATGTCACAGCTAAAATTGAAAGTCCGAGAGCCATGCCGACGGCGCGCAACGAGCCAACGAGCAAGCGGGGCTCAAAAGCCTATCCAAATGTGGTAGTGCGGTGGCAGAATGTAACGCTCTCAACGCTTCCCATGGGCAATGCTGCCATGGGTGTAATTCTCTATTTGATGCCTCGGAAAAAAATTGGTAGTCTCTGGGATGTTGGAGGAATGCCCATCTCACGTGGATAGTAAATTTACAGTGTAATTGAGCTGCTACGCAGGATATGGAGGAAAAACGTCGAAATTCTCATCTTCTACTGCATTTGCTTCAACATTGAATCAACGTTCATGAAATCTGAGTAGACAATAGTATTGTATATACATAGTGCATTCTGATGGTAAAAGAATTGAGGTAAATGGTTACGATTTGACGAAGGAATGTCGGTTTTATAAAGTGATGTCCGTTTATAAAGTGGTGTCTCATGATAGTAGTGGTGGACGCGCCGCACGACTTGCGAGATTCGGAGATAGATCGAGTGAGGCTTATTCGTTTTCGTTGACTCTCATCTCTCCTCACCTCTGAACCCCCCCTTTATTCTACCACACACACTTGTGGCTTAGTAACTATAGAACGCTGCGCAACCGTCTGAAGCTGAGTGGTGATTTACAAACTCTTGTCCAATTATAAACACTAGCCCAAACATAGTAACATGATTCAGTAAAATTGGATTTTAGAAAACCAATTAATGTCCCCATCCAAGTCTTTTAGCATATTCAAATCCGACACATTCCTGCCTTATCCCACCGCTCACTCCCTACACCTGCCCTAACAATAAACAGATCCAATGGATCATATTTGGACTTGATGGCACTGAGCCTTGCATAATTCGATCCAAAGAACGTGTCCTGGAAGTTCTTCTCAAGCACGTCAGCTTCATTCGAGTAGGCCCCCGCGTTTTCCCCCGAGAGCTTCTCGAGCAGCGGGAGCTGGGTGTCCCTGAAGAATGTCTCGTTCCCGTGGACCTGGTCGATGGATGCGCTATTGTCCCATGCATTAATCAACATGAGCTGGAGTGACAATGAGGAGCATGTATATTTGTGCGAGGAGTCCAACACCTACATGCACTTTCGCGGACCTCCACCCGGGGTGGACAGCATTAGGGATGTTAGCATTCTCTGCCACTTTGCCTAGGAATTCCTAGATTATTTGACATTCGATAAGTGCTTGGAATGTAACCCACCTCCGGCAACAAGGCTGCCAATCATCCTTGTGCTCCAGGTGAATATTTTTGACTACCTTCAAAAGCGGATACTCACACCTCCACCCCGCCATCCAGGAACTGAGTAAAGATATCCCCGAACGTTGTCGGTGAATTCTTGTACGCAGCATCTGGCACAAGTCGTGATCCCAACACCATATTGACGCCAACCAGGTCGTCTACAACCGTTACCATGTCATTAATATTGTTCTCAACGGTATCCACAGTCACGAGCGCCCCCGCGGCCGTCGCTTCATCAAAGAATGGCTGCAATGCCGCCGCTGCCATGTCCACTGTAGTATTAGGGAAGAACGTTTGCACCATCATGATAAATTTCCCCGGGGAATTAGGGATTTGCAGAAATTCCGGTCTTGTGAGGATAAAGTACTGCCCGACGCGGAATGGGTCCCAATCGAAGATGTGCCTAGCATGCGCAGACGTCACCTGGCCCATGACCTGCGAGGAGTTGGCAAAAATGAGGCCAGTCGAGGCTGATGCGTTGAAGGTGGGGAAGGTCTGGAATGTGGCCGACACAATCACACCCCAGCTACCGGCGCCGCCCCCACGCATAGCCCAAAACACTGTGAATTGTTGAGTGCATATCACACATCAGATTTACCACTACTGACGATCAGGGTTTTCCACCTCATTGGCCGTGACGACAGACCCATCCGCGAGTACCACCGTGAACTCTGTTTTCGATTGAGAATGTATCCAGCAGAAAACGGCCAACCTACCGAGGGTATTATCGGCAGCTAAACCGAAGGTCGGCGAGAGGGACGAATGGCCTCCTCCTTGGACGTAGCCGCCAGCAGCCGCCACCGTTGCCGCGGTACCACCCACCACAATCTTCCCTTTTGACTTCGCAGCCTTGTATAGAGTGGCAAGGCTCACACCGCTGCCGACGGTCACTGTGGTGCCCTTGCTCTTCCCCCCGACGCGGAAGTCATCCGTGAACTGGATGCTCTGGAGCTTGTGGGTCGAGATCAGGAGCGAGTTCTTCGCGGTCGAGCGCCCGAGGAAGTCATGTCCGGATGCCTTGACTGCGAGCCGCAGATTGTTCGCGCGGGCGAAATCAACACCTTTCTTGAAATCACGGAATGGATGAGCTTGGGGAAGGACGAGCAAGTGCTAGACAATACTTGGATGTCGCTTGATGACTCAGCCAGGACAGCAAATAGAGGTACATTTCCCTGCCCGCATGTTGTGGAATTGTGGAGGCAGAGGGAGGGAGGCACAGAGTCATAGTCCTTGGACAAAACGGTGAGCGTCAATATAATGTCGTAGCTCACGCGGAGATCGAACCTGTTCCCAATTTATCTGGGTTTATGCATACGTATGTCACCTACAACTAGGCATGAGCGGGATACAGCGGGACTCACCTGATTCATTGCGCCCGGAATTTCGTTCAGGAACACGGAGCTCGTGAATTGCTGAGGGGTGCACCCTCCAGGCCGGGAGCTGCAAAACCCGACGGTGGGCACTACAGCGACCAATCTCCCAGCCACCGAGGCGTTGAGAGCCGCCCAATCTGCAGTCAACGGAAACCCAGCCGCTCCAGGCACATTCCTGCACCTTGGGACGGAGGAATTATGTGCATCTGCGGGTCCAAAATAACTCGATAATATGAGAACGAGCGATGAAAAAAAGCACTTGGACATGTTAGGACTGTGGGTTCATGGCTGACGAGCGCGATTTTTTATACCAGCTCAGAGCGTCGACGGCTCGAGTGATAGTGATCGGGCCCCAAGTTCATGTCCGTGGGGACCCTGAGCTTGCCTTGCTATTACGCAGAAGGGCTTTGCTGCGCAGGGCAATATCGAGATGGTAATCACTCTATCGCATGTATCAACGTCACCAGTATTCAAGCCACCCTTGCACCACCGAGCCAGTGGGACAATTCAACCCACTTTCAGCGGACCAGGCCAGAAGCGTCCGAGATGGGTAACTCTCTGAGGACGATAGCCTCCACATATAACGACTTCTGGGAATCTGGGTCAGCCAAAACTTGAACGACGCGGCTCTTCTATCCAAGACCAACACGTGCCGGGAGCCACACGAGATCGTGTTACAATTGTTACAATGTGACATCCGTCTACTAATCATAGACTAAGGGTAGCTAAAAAGATATCCTCGACGTTAGTCTAACAGCAATACGTCATGGTGCACCTCTGTTTTGTTCCTATATTATCACGCCAAGCCCAACTAAGGGGCGCGATGCTGGGGCGCTGAGGGTACAGGGGTGCCCGAAGCCGTTGCCGCAGGAGCACCAATCAAAATGCATCCAATTTACGCACTGGACACCTACATATCACCCATCCCCCGCCATCTGCTCTGACCCGCTGTGCAAAGATGTGCCAAGCGCAACGAATGCGATTCCAAAAGCTAGAACTATACACACACATACAGGTACACATCACATTATATTACATCGTCCCGGACCCATTCATGCGGCGCGTCTCGTGAAGATCAGGTGCGCTTTGGGATCGGGCACAATGCCCCCATTCACCTCGAGCGTCTTTGGGCGCTTGGTTTGGCCTGGGGGGAGCGCGACGTCGTAGTTGAGGAGGATATGCGCTAGCATTATTTTCAGCTCCATCTGTATCGTATCGAGCCATCAGTCTTATTGAAAATCACGCCGCACCCGCATGACTCACAGCAGCAAAAAACCGGCCAGGGCACGCGTGGCGGCCCATCCCAAATGGCAAGTACTATGTTACATATTTGGTGAGTCAGCATCCAGCCGCCAGGCCGAAGGGTGTAGCCTACACTTACCTCGGCATTAATCGCAGAAAACCCATATTTAGTGTCCACCGCCTGGTTCTCGCGGAGCTTGGAGAACCGAAACGCGTCAAAGCGCTCCGGGTCCGGGTATATCTTCGGGTCGAAATGGACAGCCTTGATGTCCATGCCCACACTCGCGCCCGGCGGGATCGAGGTGCCATCCCCAAGATCCACACCCTGCATCGCAACGCGGACCAGTGCTGCAGAACGGGGCGCTACGTTAATAATCATAGGCCAAAGTACTGGGGGGCTCACTGAACATGAGGCCGTACACTCGGCCGACCTCTTTGAGCACGCTGTCGATCTGCCGGCACTTCTGCAGGGCTGCCTTGTTCCACCCGCCTTCGGATTCAAGCGCGTGCTGGATCTCCGCGCGTATCCCATCAATTTCCGATTCGGAGAGCAGGATGAGCTCGTACAATGCCTGCGTGATGAAGATGGTCCTACCTGCGGTGAGCGAAGTGCGCGTGGTGCGAGTAGGGCCACACTCACGAAGTGTGGATGGCGCCAAAGTTCATGTTCATGAGCCGCATAGCGAGGCCCTTGACGGTCTCGCCGGGCGGGGCGGCCTTGGTCATGAACTCGGCGAATGTGTTCTAGGGGATAGCATTAGTCCTGCGCCATAGGGAGGTGACCGCCCACCTGGTTATGCTCCATCGTCTCCCGCTTCTTCAGGAACTCTTCCATGTACGGCACAGTATATCTATACGCTTCGCGCTTCCCACCAAGGATCCGCGACAATATGAAATATGCCACCCTGTCCCGCAGTCCGTATAGGTCACCGGGCCATGCAAAGCAACAGAGCACTCACGGCCTCAGCACGCGCGGGGTCCAGCCGATGAGCGGCGCCATCACCGGGATCGTCTCCGCAAATCTCACAATCGCATGGATGAACCCCTCATTCCGGCCGAGCTCCATGCCGAATATCACGCGATTGCTAATCCGCGCCACCGCGTGCGCCATTGCATCAAACACCGGCACAGATGCGGATGCTGAGTAGGGTCAGCACCAACTGCACCGGACAGTGGCGACTCACTTTTTCCGTCCTGCGGATGCAAGGCGTGGTCGAGGGTGAGGGCGGCTTCCTCGACGACCTCGGGGATGAAGGAGGGCACTGCGCGCGTGACGTCCGTACGCACCACCGTTGCCTGGTATGGGTTCTGCATCTGAGCCGCGTTCATGGTGTGTTTGAGCTGCAGGCTCTCTTCCATCATCATCAGCACGTTGAACTAGGCCGGTTTATGAATTAGACGACACGACAGGGGGGGGATATTGGACTCACTGTGTCGTCGGTGCTAGTGCGCATACGCTCGAGGTACTCTGGGCCGACGTAGAAGATGTACCCCGACTGACATCTCGCCATCAGATCAACCCCAAAATGCAACAGCGAGCTAGCGCACGCACCAAAGTCGGAATCGCGAAGGGGCGCCCGCCAAACTGGTCCTTCCCTTCCCGTATGACGTCCGCGGTGTGTAGCACGTACCTGAGAGCGGTGGAGATGTATCCCCACACGCCAGGTGGGCCCACGCGTGGGACGCCGCCGGTATATGCCAAGGCGCGGGCGAGGTAAAGGTAAAACAAGGCGAGAACGAGGGCGGAGGCAGTCGTGAACTGCACGACGAGTTCGAGCATAGTGGTGGATTGGCTGTTGGTTTCACTACGGCCCTGGCAGGGTTTGGGGTATTTGTGTAACCCTGTTGTGGTATTTATATCATGACACGTGGAGTCTCAAGCTGCTGCCCTGATTTCGTCAAGAACTGTAATATACGCAGCCCGAATTGGCTCCTCGTCATGCACTAGAGCATCATAAATATGTGAGATAGGTAGCCCATGGTATATACAACTTGGATTACCACACAAATCACCCCTGAAATGATAAACTTAAACTTTCTGGAGTAATGCACATTGCAAACATAAAACTCTCACACGTGATCACAAAATTCTAGCGGTCCAGCGGCCCGCAGGCCCCCTCGCGCGCAGCTTGCGACCATATTACTCACACGCGGTAGTCCTACACTTATCCTAGGGACTCATAGTAAGTGTGTTTCCGCCTTGGATCAAGCTTTCACGCCTGCGGAGGTTCTCCGTTCGAACATACTTGACAAAATATATGAGGCGACCAACAGCGGACTCCTCGATTACATAGATAATACATACTTAATTTACTCAGTCGTTCGTTTAGTTTTTCTCTCGCGCGTTCGAACGGGATATATACTTGAATCCACTCGTTTTGCTTCGACGTGCTCAGACCTGTAAGGACGAGAAATCGACAATACTTATACTGTTCAAGTTGAATGCTGGACTTCCAGCCTCCATTCAGGTATTGGGCGCCCGCCACTGGAATTAACATTGCGCCGTTGTTGAAACTGAGCTACATCAGAACCAAGTATTCATGCAGAGGCTTGTAGGATTTGCAAAGACGCCGTCGATAATCGCAGCGTTATTAGGCCGGAGTTAGCCTTTGTCCGCTCGTGGGCTGTGAGTACAGCCCCCAATACACCCGCCCCATCGCGCTTATCCTCTTGTGAGAGCTTTTTACTTACTTCTCGAGTTTACTATCCTTGGGAAGGCCGTGAGTGCGATGTTCGCATCGTGCGCCGTTTGAACACGGTGTACTAAAATACTACTGATGTAAATTTAGATTGGTTGGGACCGGATATAGATTCAATCACTGGCAGGAATGAATCCTGGTTGCCCTTGAAAGCGAGAGCGGTTGGAATGGAGTTGCATCAATTAAATGCCAGAAGCCCGACAGCATCTTGAAAGAAGTCGGTAGCGTATGGGGCAGTGGATGGCAGTGCTCGAGTGCCGTTGGATCGGGGGATGATTTATCCACCTCCCTGCTGGGACAACTCTACGTCGGTTTGTTGTCCGCGGTTTTATTTGCCCGACCGGAAGTACATTGTGCGCGTGGGATGGAGTCTGTGACCGTCTAACACCAACCTAGATAACCAAGTTTATTCGAAAATCAATAGTGCAGATTAGTTTGAAGGCCCACATCATATTTCGCCACGACATCTCGCTTGCCCCGTCACAATGCATGCAGCTTCAATGGGCTTGCCCCCGGCCCTTTATTTTCACAAAGGACACCCATTTTGTGTTCAATTCTGACAAGTAGGGTCCATTACGTAAATACACTTAGGCTTCATGGGCCCCGACCCCCGGCCGACGTCCGCCCAGCCCCAATTCCAGAGTCATTCCGTCATCATGCCGAACGGGCGAGATTATCCCACCTGAACCTGGCGCGAACACATCTTGGAGCCCTCCTTTACCACGAAAGCTGATAGCAAAAAGCCTGGGCTGTCGGTCGCTTCGAGCCTATCTCTCAATTCTACGTGTGAGACTATACGCCCATAACGTCATGCGCTGGAGCAAGTAAGTATCCGCCTTGAAAATCCATATATATATTGACAACCCGGACCAGACCCAATCCCCCATCGTTCCTTTTACCCAAATGCCCCAGACTACTTACACCATCCCCAAAACACAGAAAGCCGCGGTCATCGAGGCTAGCGGGGGAACTGTCGAAATTAAACACGACCATCCCGTCAAGCGGCAGGAAGACCTCGCTCCAGGTGAATGTCTCATCAAGTTGATCTGCACAGGTGTTTGCCACACGGATCTGCATGCGGCGACGGGAGACTGGCCGGTAAAGGCCAAATCACCTCTTATCGGGGGACACGAAGGGGTCGGGGAGGTCGTGGCCATCGGTTCCAACACCAGTCATAGCCCGGTTGAGCTCGGCGACCGAGTAGGCATCAAATGGCTCGCAAATTCGTGCGTACTGTTGTGTATCCGTACGAACTGCGTTTTATGACACTATCACAGTTGTCTTAATTGCGAGCAATGTCGCAAAGGGCGTGAACAGAGTGTGTGTTTTAGTTTCATGCCTCCTGCACAATACTGAGCCCCCCAAAGACTGTCCAGAAGCCAAGTTGAGCGGGTTTTCCGTTGACGGCACGTTCTCGCAATACGTTGTTCGTAAATCGCGATTATGGTGATACTGCTCTCACGACGGCACAGGTATCCTTCGTCAACCATGTCACTCCAATCCCCAAAGGTTTGGATAGCTTCGAGGCCGCTTCTATCCTGTGTGCAGTACGCCAGCTTCCGCATTTCCTCTTTCCCAGCTGATTTTGCTAGGGTGTTACCGTTTATCGCGCGCTCAAATATGGCCAGACAAGCCCCGGTGATTGGGTCGTTCTTCCTGGTGCAGGCGGAGGGTTGGGCCATCTTGGTTTGTTCCCCTTTTCTGGCACGTTCTGCACACTCAACTCCCATTAACGCTAGCCATCCAATACGCCAAGTTTCAAGGGCTTCGTGTGATTGCCATCGGTGACTACTTTATTCGCTCCCGCCACTAACTCGGGCACGTTGCTGAACACACCGCCCAGATTCTGGCGACGACAAAAAGAAGCTTTGCCTCGACCTCGGCGCCGACCACTGGATAGACTTCAAGCAATCCAAGGACATTGTCGCCGATATCAAAGCCGCGACCGACGGGCTGGGCGCACATTCCGCCGTCGTGACTGCAGCATCTGTGAGTACCATCTCGTCTGCTTGTGCAAGGGCTGACCAGCCGCTATCAGGGATCGGGCTACCAGCAGGCCATCGAGTATCTCCGCGCGGGCGGGACGCTTATGGCCGTCGGACTCCCCGGGGACGCGAAGTTGGAGGCGTCCATATTTTTCACCGTGTTCAAGGTCAGCCTCACGCCCACCTCGAGACTGTGCTTAGGCTGACGCATGGGCGCAGAGTATCAGCATCCTGGGTTCGTATGTTGGGAATCGGCAGGATGCGGTGGAGGCCATCGATATTGCCGCGCGCGGAGGAGTCAAGTGCCACTTTGAGAGAAGGGGATTGAGCGACCTGAAGGAGTATGTTTGGTTTATCGAGCTGTCTCCAGGGGCTAATCTAAGTCTTATTCTCTAGGACATACGAAGGCATCAAGGGCGGCACTGTCGCAGGCCGGGTGGTACTCGATATGTCACAATGAACAGTTAATTCAAAGCAGTACTATTGAGCATCGCCCCAGAAACGAAAAGAAAAGTGAAGGAGCGTAAAATAAATAGCGGGCTTATTGCTATACGTCTGTAACTGTACTCGTACCCATGTTGCATTTGATCCTACCAATTTGAACACTCGGATATAATTAACACATCAACAACACGACGAACTATATTTACATCAGGAATGACGAGGGATTCAACTTAGCTGCAGCATACTTCCATCATCAACAGGCCCCTCATCGCCCATCGCGCCCCCTGCACCTCGGTGACAACCGCGCCCTGGCCGGTGGTGCCCATCCCGGCGCCCACGTTCTTCGCGACCTCGCCCCGGACATTCTCGAGCATCTTTTTCAAATTGAGCCGCTCGCCCACAAGCGCCGTGCGCGCACTCTCCAGCCCGCGGCGCTCCTCCTCGAGGATATCCTCCAGTTCTTCAAACTGCGACATCTTCAGCTCCAGCTTCGTCAGTGTGAGCTTGATGAGCGACGCGAGCGCACTACGAATCTGCGTGTCCTCTGCCGTGGCGAGCGCATTGGCCGCTTTTGCTGACGACTTGAGTGCCAGGTTGGCTGCGCGCACGACTTTCGAGTGTGGGACCGAGGGCCGTTTTTTGGAGGCGTCCTCGGCAGGGGTGCCGGGCTGTGTCGCCGCAGGCTCTTCCTTGACGTTATCTTCCTCCATCCTATCGTCGCCCCCCTCCTGCTGGGCACCCTCCGCCTCCTTGCCCTCGCCCACTTTTTCCTCCGCGTCCCCTTTGTCCCCGTCTGTGAGCGCATGCAGCGCCATTTTCGCCGCATCAGCCGCCACGCCTGGGTTCACGACACCAGCGAGGAATGCCACGACGCTCATCACCGGGTTGTCCGCCTGCTCAAACGGCACTCGCCCGTACCGCAGCGGGCCCATCGATGCCTCGCTGTTCAGATACGGGTCCTCGATCGGCAGCTCCAGGAACTTGCGGACGCACTGCTGCGCGGAGCGCGTGCCGACGTGCTCCTCGATCCGTGACCAGTCGTCGTCGTACATCTCCACCGCCTCGAGCAGCAGGAGCGTCTCCTGGTCGGTCCAGTCGCTGTTGGTGCCGCTGCCGTGTGCGACGTTCGCCGCCGCGCTGCTGAGCTTCACAAAGTCCCACTAAACATCGTGGAGGGGAAGCGCCCGTCGAGGTAGCAGGGCGCACACAACTCAAAGTTTTTGTCCTTGAGCGAGTGGTAGCGCACCGCCGTGCAGTCCGAGCCGCAGGTGTTGCATGTGCGTGTTGTTGATGTGCTAGAAGCGCCGTTTGCGGTGCCATTGGCAAGCGCACTCGCCTCGGTGGCACTGACGGGGCGGGACGATTTGGATGTAGTCTGGTAGATCGAATTGCGGAGCTCTAACGAGGCGGGGGTTGATGTTGGCGGTTTCTGTGCTCCATTGACGGCTGCTGCGCCGGGATTGGAAGGGCGAGTACCGGGATGTAAAGACTGAAGTCCACGTGGCGTGTCTAATATAACGCGGAAGTGTCCCGTGAACGGAGGTGTAAGCGCCGCAGGGCGTGATTCTGGGTCAATCTGCAAAAACCGTCAGACCAATCCTGCAATGCTTCGCAAAACAAACCTGGTAGTTGACCAAGCCCCATTGCTCGAGAAACGCATGCACGCGCATGATGGCACACACGTCACCCGCCAAATTCCTCCTGCATGCCGTGACTGTAAGATACTCGGTGGGCCGCAGGCGATACGTGTTGATCATAAAGTCGCGATAGTCCTTGTATATGCTTGGAGTTTTGGAGCGGTTGCGTGAATTGAAGAACTCGGGCAGCGCCCGGCGCTCAACTGGGTGGATCTTGGCCATGTCGAACCAGGCAGAGTAGGACGGGATGATGACTTCGTGGGTTTGTGCTGCGAGGTATTTCCGCGCCTGGTCCTCCAACCGCAGCCGTGTGGCCTCAAGCTGGGCTGGATCCTCGTCGTCGTTTTCGTCTGCAGAATCGGGCTCCTCCTCCGCCCCATCGCCCATAGATACGTCTCCAGCATCGTCCTCGTCACCCTCTTTCAACACCTTGAGCCGCCCCCCGTGTTCAGGCCGTGACTCACTGCTTGAATCAGGAGGCAGATTGCCGAGCTCGCTGGGCTGTATGGGGTCGAGCTCGCTGCGCTTCCCGGGCGCATTTTCTGGGTCGACGGGGGAAGCCCCCTGGGATTGTTGGGGGACGGTGAGTTTTATTCTTTTGGCATCAGAAGAGCTAGGCGCAGAGGAACCAGCGCGTTTGGGCGAGTCCATTTTGTCGTGATGTGACTGGTTCAGGTTTTTACGTGTGGCACGGTTGTCTTGCGCGCCCAGTTGCAAACACATACAACCAAATAATGCTTACTCTTTCATCAACACACATCGTCAAATATGGCAGTTCGAGCCGGAATATACATTGTAGTCATGATGTACGGGCTCATGCTCACCGCAAAATAATGAAATGCCCCACTAATCATTTCAACCTGGTAGCATGGATAACCCCAGCTCAAACGTGTGATATGGATCCCGGTATTGTCTTGTGCTGACAAAACAGCTTCAGGGTCACCACTGATAGATCCCGAACTCGGGGCTTGATTGCTGTGAGACGCTTCAGGGTATGTAGTATGTAGTATAAAAGCCCTCGCCCTCAGCCATGCACCCAACGATCTAACAATATCATGATAACTGGGCGCTTCTTTTTATCTCTCACTCTCGTGCTATTAATCTCTTTTGGACTCGCAGATGCTTCCATCCAAAGATGCAGGAATGTGCCTGGAGCGGTCGGGTTCCCATCGACTGCAGAATGGGCGGCCCTCAACGCCTCTGTAGCCGGGAGATTGGTCGCTGTGGTGCCCACCGTCAAGTTCTGCAGCTCCCGGCCTGGGGGGTGCACGCCTCAGCAATTCGCGAGCTCCGTGTTTCTGAACGAAATTCCGGGTGCGATGAACCAGGTGAGTCCTGCTGTATCCCGCCCGTGCCTAGTGACGCACAGATGTACGCACCTAGATAAATTGGGAACAAGTTTGGTCTCCACGAGCTACGGTATTGTTGGCGCTCACCATTTTTGTAGGACTACGATTCCGTACCCCCCTCCCTCTGCCTCCACAATTCCACAGCATGTGGGCAGGGAAATGTGCCTCTGTTTGCTGTCCTGGCTGAGTCAACAAACGATATCCAGGTATTACCCACCATTTCTCGCCCTTCCCCGAGCTCATCCGTCTCGTGATTTCAGAAAGGTGTTGATTTCGCCCGCGCGAACAATCTGCGGCTTGCAGTCAAGGCGTCCGGCCACGACTACCTCGGGCGCTCGACCGCGAAGAACTCGCTTTTGATCTCAACCCACAAGCTCCAGAGCGTCCAGTTCACAGACGACTTCCGCGTCGGGGGGAAGAGCAAGGGCACTGCGGTGACCGTCGGCAGCGGCGTGGGTCTGGCCACGTTATACAGGGCCGCGAAGGTAAATGGGAAGATTGTGGTAGGCGGTACAGCATCAACCTTGGCCGCTGCCGGCGGCTACGTCCAAGGAGGAGGCCATTCATATCTTTCACCAACCTTTGGTTTGGCGGCCGATAATACCCTCGGTAGGTCGTTTATTATATTCTACCGGGTGTTCTCAATTGGGGGCAGAACTCACCGTGGTGCTCGCGGATGGGTCTGTCGTTACAGCCAATGAGGTGGAAAACACTGATCGTCAGTAATGGTGAACCCGTTGAATGATATACACTTAACATTCATGCAGTTTTCTGGGCCATGCGCGGGGGCGGTGCCGGGAGCTGGGGTGTGATCGTGTCGGCTACATTCCAGACCTTCCCCACCTTCAACGCATCAATTTCAACTGGCTTCATTTTCTCCAACTCCTCACAGGTCATGGGCCAGCTGACTTCCGCACACGCCAGACACATTTTCGATTGGGACTCATTCCGCGTCGGGCAGTACTTTGTCCTCACAACGCCGGATTTCCTGTCCATGCCAGAGTCCTCGGGGAAATTTGTCATGATGGTTCGGACATTCTTCCCGAATGTTACAACGGACGTAGCGGTAGGAGCGTTGCAGCCATTCTTTGACGAAGCGACAGCCATGGGGGCGCTCGTGACTGTGGAGACTGTGGAGAGCAATATCAATGATGCGTTAATAGCTGCAGACGACCCGGTTGGCGTCAATATGGTGGTGGGGTCGCGACTTGTACCAGCCACTGCATACAAGAATTCGCCGACAACGTTCGGGGATGTCTACACTCAGTTCCTGGATAGCAGGACAGCAGCGTGAGTACCCGTTTTGGATGGTGGACCAAGACGCTCACTTGGAGCACAAGTGTGTTTGGCTTCCTTGTTGCCGGAGGTGGGTTGCATTCCCCAACCATTCTTCAAATGTTAAATAATATAGGAAATTTTAGGCAAAGTAGCAGAGAACGCCAACATCCCGAATGCCATCCATCCTGGGTGGAGGACCGCAAAGGTGCATGTAGGTGCTAGGTTTTTCGCGCGGATATACATGCTCCTCACTGTCACCCCAGCTTAGCCTGGTTAACACCTGGGACGATAGCGCGTCCATCGCCCAGGTTCAGGGAAACGAGACGCTCTTCAGGGATACCCAGCTTCCGCTGCTTGAGAAGCTCTCGGGGACGAATGCGGGGGCCTACTCAAATGAAGCTGACGTGCTTGAGAAGAACTTCCAGGACACATTCTTTGGACCAAATTATGCAAGGCTCAGTGCCATCAAGTCCAAATATGATCCATTGGATCTGTTTATTGTTGGAGCTGGTGTAGGGAGCGAACGGTGGGATAAGGCAGGAATATGTAGGATTTGAGCAAGTATGTCAAAGAACCTGGGTGGAAAAAGAGTTACTGGCTGTCCAGTGTGTCCCATCTTGATTGACCCGCCTCAATGCAATGAATTGCGTGGCAGTTGAATGGCGCATACGGCGCGTTGCGTCACTGAGCTTCGGACGCCCAGCTTTGACTAGGTGGTGGTCCACGGCAGGTACGTGGTTATCCTCAATGGGATGCATGTGCGAGAGAAAGAGAAAGGATGAAGAACGGAATGAGGGGGAGGGAGAATCCAAGGGAGGCGGACAACGAAAACGAATAGGCTTTACTTAGTCTGCCCCCAATCTTTGCACCCATGAGGCCAACATCTCCATCAGATTACTTTTATCGCTTGGCCCCATCCTCTCACCACGAATTGCGATACACCGCGCTTGCGCAGCGATATGTACATATCATTGGATATTTCAATACCAACGCAAAGGTGATAAGACGGGTAATCAAGAGCAAATAGAAACAAACAGCATGATACAACAGTGGCCCCTACAGCTAGCATTGTATTGAAACATGAGTGACGACGAAACTGTGCATGATCTCCTCCCAGACGATTCGTCGCCTGCGTCGTCCGAATACCTCGACCACCTCACATCCCTCCCTCTATCATCCATTCTCTCCGAGCCAGCCACACTCCAGACGCAGTCACACCATCTTACCTCAAGCCTCACATCCCTCACCCACACATCTTACCCTACATTCGTCTCGCTGCACAAAACCACAACCGCCCTCACTTCGTCTCTCTCGTCTCTCGCCTCATCGCTCTCCACCCTCCTCGACACTTCTCTCCCCGCCCTCGAGTCGGCAGCCCAAGCTTGGTATCCCCGTACCGACAATGTCCTCGCAGAACGGCGCCGTGCACGCGTCGTGCTCGAGCAGCATGACAAGATCCGCGACCTCCTCGACATCCCCGTCATGATCGACACCAGCGTCCGCAACGGCTACTTTGCCGAGGCCCTCTCCCTCGCCGCGCACGCCAAATCGCTCGCCTCAAAGTACTCGTCCACAAAGGAGGGCCCGCCGGCCGTGCTGGTGTCCGTGCTCGCGGAGGTGCGCGTCTCGGAGATGCAGATGCTGATAGCCCTGCTGGGCACCCTCAACGAGCCCGGGCGGAAGCTCCCCGCGCTATGGAAGGCCGTCAACTTTTTGAAAAAGATGGAGGTGTTTGGTCCTCCACCCGACAGCTGTGTGGAGGAAGGCGCTAGCAATGCGGATGTGGCGGAAGAGCAGATTGCACTTGCGTTCGTGTCGGGGCGCGAGGGATGCCTAAAGGCGTCGCTTGAGGGGAGCGGAAGAGATATTGACCGGCTGGTACATCTGACATCCGCTGAGCTCGGGGAGAAAGAAAAGGAGGACATTGCACGAGGCTTGAAAAAATACATTGATCTATGGAGAGAGGGTGTGTACGATATCGTCACCCAGTTTTCTACCATCTTCCTCGATCCCTCGTCCTCCGCGACTCTCCCAGCTCGTATCCGACAGACGGAACCCAACACTAGAAGCGCCGGAACGCAGCGCAACCTACACAACCTCATAACGACATACACCACACACGCCCTAGAGACGCATCTGCTCCCCATCCTACAGCGCGCCCTACCCCTGCTCAGCCTCCCTCTCCTCCCTCCGCTCCTCACGCAGCTCACATACTGCGCGACCGCCTTTGCGCGCATCGGCGCCGACTTCCGGCTCCTTATCGGGGGCATTATCCACACCGCCGTCGTGCGATGGGTGTCAGCTGAACTGGCGGCGGTCGCCGAGCGATGGTCAGCCAGAGTGGGCAAAGCCACGCGGGAGGGCGCGGCGCCGGCGACGTGGCTAGCGGTCACAAAGACGCCGAGTGCGCCAGCGGGAGGCGGGCAGAAGGCAGAAGCACTCGGGCCGCATGTGCCGCCGCACGTGATCGCGTCGTACCCGCCATTGGCGCGGTATACGAACGAGGTGTTGGGGGTGCTGAATACCCTGCGGATGCTCGCGCCGGTAGAGGTGCTGGGGGAGCTCGAGGCAGTGCTGGTGGCGATGTTGGGTGAGGGGACCGAGGTGCTGAGGAGCTATGTCACCGAGAAAGACGAGGAGTTGGGGCATGCGGCTATGGGAGTATTTGTCGATGTGCTAGTGCCGTCTTTGAAGAGGGCATTGGTTGAGGGTGTTTATGGGGTGCGGCGAGAACATGATACCTAGATTATGATAATATAATGCGTGCTCAAGGGTTTGTGATCGCGCACGTACAGGGGTGAAATACACTGTCACCATCCGCTGGTCATCCCTGACTCAAGTTGACACCAGTCTCCCACGCTGGTCAGCGACGCCAGTGTCGCGCTGGGTAAGAGCTCCAGAAATTTCACCATTTTAGAGTCCAGTTTGTGCTTAATCCTGGTACGTACCACGCGCTACCTATCTCACATATTTACGATGCTCCAGTACAAGGAACTTGATGCAAATTACTCGACTTTCAGACCACTGATCATGGTGCGTACCTTAATCAGGGCGGTGGTCCGAGACTCCACATTTTACATAGACGCTGACGCACAGCATGGGTCTCACGGGCAACACGGATACCCAAAACGCTGTCAGTGTCGCCCGAAACCAACCAACCAACCACTACCACTACCACCATGCTCGAACTTGCCGTGCAGCTCACGACCGCTTCTGCCCTCGCCCTGGGCCTCTTCTACCTCTACCTCGCCCGCGCCCTGACCTACCCCGGCGGCGTCCCGCGTGTGGGGCCACCGGGCGTACGGGGATACATCACCACCGCTCTCAGATATGTGCTACACGCTGCGGACATCTTACGGGAGGGGAAAAGCCAGTTTGATGGGCGCCCATTCGCGATTCCAACTCTGGTGCGTGTTGGCTCTTCATTGTCATGTGAGGTTGGTCTGATGGCGAGATGTCAGTCGGGATATATCTTCTACCTCGGCCCGGAGTACCTCGAGCGCATCCGCACCAGCACCGACGACATGGTGAGTCCGGTATCCTCCCCCCCCCGTCATGACATCTAATCCATAACTCGGCCCAGTTCAACGCGCAGTTGTCGATGGAAGAGGGCCTGCAGCTCAAGCACACGATGAACGCAGCGCAGATGCAGAATCCGTATCAGGCAGCGGTGGCGCGCACGGACGTCACGCGTGCAGTGCCCTCCTTCATCCCTGAGGTCGCCGAGGAGGCCGCCCTCACCCTCGACCACGCCCTGCATTCACAGGACGGAAAAGGTGAGTCGCGCGTTGCCTGGGTGGTCGGTGTTAACCCTATTCAGCGTCCGCCTCGGTGCCGGTGTTCGAGGCAATGGCACATGCGGTGGCGCGGATTAGCAATCGTGTGATATTCGGCGTGGAGCTCTGCCGGAATGAGGGGTTCATCCATGCGATTGTGAGGTTCGCAGAGACGATTCCGGTGATGGCGCCGCCCCTCCGCTGGACCCCGCGCGTGCTGAGGCCGTGAGTGATTTGTCGCTTTGTGTGACACGGGATGACCAATGCGAGCTTGGGGCAGGGCGGTATATTTCATACTGTCGCGGATCCTCGGGGGGAAGCGCGAGGCGTATAGATATATTGTACCGTACATGCAAGAGTTCCTGAAAAAGCGGGAGACGATGGAGCATGACCAGGTGGGCGGCCTCATCCCCTCATGACGCGGTGCTAATGCCATTCTCCCAGAACACATTCGCCGAATTCATGACCAAGGCTGCGCCACCCGACGAGACCGCAAAGGGCCTCGCGATGCGGCTCATGAACCTGAACTTTGGTGCCATCCACACTTCGTGAGCGGGGCTCTACTTGCACTGCGCGCACAATGCTCACCACAGGCAGCACCATCTTCATCACGCAGGCGCTGTATGAGCTCGTCCTACTTCCAAAAGCGGACATTGAAGGCATCCGCGCAGAAATCCGGTACGCCCTCGAATCCGAGGGTGGAGAGTGGAACAAGGCAGCCCTGCAGAAGTGCCGGCAGATCGACAGCGTGCTCAAGGAGGTCGGCCGAGTGTATGGCCTCATGTTCAGTGAGCCCCTTATACTATGGACTGTGGTTATTGACATAATGCCCCGCCTCGCAGCACTGGGTCGCGTTGCGATGCAAGGCGTGGACCTCGGGGACGGCACCTCGATCCCGCCCGGCATGATCATAGGCATGGACATCCAGGCCATCCATTTCGACCCGAAAATATACCCAGACCCGGAGCGCTTCGATGCGTTCCGATTCTCCAGGCTCCGCGAGAATCAGGCGGTGGACACCAAATATGGGTTTTCCACCATCAACGCTGAGGTACGCCGGTGGCTCTGACACCGCCTCCTAAATGGTGTGCTCACTGAGTGTGTAATGCAGTACTTGCCGTTTGGGATGGGCCGCCACGCGTGCCCTGGCCGATTCTTTGCTGCTGTAAGCCATGCGACTCGTACGATGTAACTATCAACGAGACTGATGTCAATATGATACAGATGGAGCTGAAAATTATGCTAGCGCATATCCTCCTCAACTACGACTTCGCGCTCCCCCCGGGCCAGACTGAGCGCCCGAAAACGTTCGAGATGAACGGGGGAATTGTTCCTGACCCCAAGGCGCATCTCATCTTCACGAGACGCGCCGCTTGAGTGGGCCTACCAGTGTGATGTGGTGTGTACTTGTGTATGTAGAATTCTGGCTGTTGTATGTCAACACGCGCTTCGGGGGCAACACTGCGAGCGCACAGAGACAGGAACTTGATCTGGGAAAGCTTGCTGCTCGACTCCGAAAAGTAAAAACTATCAGCAGCTTCGAGTACAATGTATTTGGACGGGGCACATAGGCATATTCATCCACGTTATACGGAAGACCCGTCTCATGTCTACCGCACCCGCAGCGCGAGGTTTCGAAAAGTAAATTGAATCGAATCGAATCGAATCCTTTGGGACCGGGGTAGATATCTGGGTTGGTGTAGAACAGCCACGGACCCAATCCCACGCGCACACAGGGTGGGATGTACTTCCCGTCGGGTAAATAAAATCCGCGGGCGAAAATCGACGAAGAGCTGTCCTGGGACAGAGGTGTGGGTAAATTCACCGGGTGCCTACTATGCACTGCCCCGTACTACACGCGACCGGCGTCTTTCAAGATGTTATCAAGCTTCTGGTATCTAATCGATATAACTCCATTGCAACCGCCCTCAAGGGCAGTCTGGAATTCACCCTGGTTGAATCCATATCCGGTTCGGGGAGTAAGGCAGGTTCCAACCAAAGACCACGTTAGAAGCGCAGGTCTAAGTTTACATCGGTAGCGTTCTAGCACCGTGTTCGAGTGGCACACTGTGTACATATTGCGGTAATGTTCCCTGATGTCCGGTTCATCAGGTGCTCCGTCCTCTGGGCGGCGTTGGCTAGGAGCCCGAGGAAGCGGTTTTACATAACCCCTTCTGAGCGCAAATTATGACGGGGGTCGAGTGGTGTTGTATAGCTACGGGATTCGGGTCAGTGCCTCGTGCTTCACTTCCCCAAGGTTAGCGGGAGAAGAAAGTACACGGCCCTCACGAGAGGCAAGCGTGGTAAGGTTTCCAGGTAAATCAGACGGGGGTATACTCACGGACGGAAAAATGCTGGCGTCCAGTTTAACAACGCTACGATGATCAGCGTTGCTTATGTGACTATACTCAAATACGTGACCCTGATCCAACGATGGCGTTGCTATTGATTCTAGTGGGCTGATGAGATGCGGGATGGCATGGTCCAATACGGATAGGGGAACCGGAGGAACCGTAGGAAAATAAAATTGGCGTACTTGGCTCTGTGGGGCCATAATTATAAGCCCTCAATTAGACGAACTCGCCGTGGATCCCTGGAATAATGTAGATATGGCGCGCATGGTCTTTGTGCAAACAACCCCTGGCCAGTAAAGCATCGTCGAGCTCATTGTGTACGAAACCCGAAACTCGGCCTCCTCGGGATGACTAATTGATTAAACTACAGCAAAATCATAGTCAAAAACCACGGCTATTCAAGAAAGATGCTGTCTGCCTACAAGTGAAGCCGGGCCCCGACACATGACATATTTTGGGCCGAGCCGAAACAGCGCGGCCCTGTCTCAGTGTCTGCTCTAAATGAATTCGGCTTAGGATGCTGACCCATGACCCATACGGGGGTGGACCACGAAGGGCCGGCTGACAAGATTGTTTCTTCCCTGTCGGGATAACCGCATCAACATCGGAGGTGTATCGCATAACACTTGTGATGTACTTATCTTAGAACGTCAGGTTTACCGATCCGGGGTACGCCGCGAACATACTAGAGTATGCGCACAACAATCCAGACGCTCGGATAATAACAACTGCGATGGAGAAATCAGTGGTAGGATATTTCCCCATCCTGTAGCTGCTTCGCGGTTCGCGATTGTAGCTGAGGGCTTGACACTGCCAACATTGGTGGTTGGCCCTGTTAAAATTAAATTGTCCCAAGACTTTCACCTTGAATATATTATGTAGAATGGAGCCCCGCCGCCCCGGTGGAGCCGTCATTAGCGCAAAGATTGATTTAGCTGCGGCTATCACGGCTGGAGCAGTCATACAGGTGGTTGCTGCAGCATCGTTACAAGGGATGTCATGATAAATATATCGTATATGGTAAACATAATGTCCGTGCTTGTGGAGTGGAAGCCAAAAGGTCCGATGACTAGCAGAAAGAAGAGTGGGTTATGTAGGGTTTGCCACAACGCCCCAAAGATGGAAGGTTGAACAAGGAGTATCGAATTCGAAGCAGTGATTGCAAGGATGGTGTGGCCTAAAATAAAAGGTGTGATATTTATGCTGACTGATCCCCACTAGTGTGGGATATATATACTTATGCGGAATAACAAGGAAAACACAAGGAGATGGGATATCAACTCGTATACGCGAAATGCACCTAGGCGCTCGGGCTACTCCTGATGTTAGTATATGCAGGTGGCAATTCGATCGTCTCTGGATCTTCTTCTTTTGGTGCATCACTACTGGGTCCAGCGTCGTCGTGCTGAATGATATTGACAGGCCGCATGGGTCTCAGGAGCCCTTTTCTTCCACCGCCGCTGGTTGTCGAGCCAGCGCCCAGGAGATCAGGGGTCCCGCTCCGGCTGGTGCTTGTGTATCCACTGAGAGGTCTTGCCTCGGACATGCCTATACTCGTTCGATGGTCGGTTACACTCCGCCCATCTTCGGAGGCTACTGTTGGGTCTGGCACCATAAATGGCTCTGGTTGATAATATTGAGGCAATTCGTTCTGACGACCGTTATTATCTTCATCGCCTTCATCTGAGTGAAGGAGGTCGACAGGTTTATGGCCTTGTTGTTTTTTGTGGAGACGTGACCGACGGCGGAAGAAGAGAAGGACAAGAATGACGGCAATGAGAAACACGGCACCACCAACGACACCTCCTACTATAGCGCCGGTGTTAGATCTGATAAGGAAATGTTTAGTGACAGAGAATGACGCTCGTGAGAATTTCTTCACCCTCCTCCACCTCCACTTCCACCGGTTGAGCTACCGGTTGAGCTGGTTGGATAGCTCCCTCCGGCAGGATTTCCCGGTGTCGAGCTTGGGCTATTGTCGTTAAGGCATCCATTATTCACTGCGGTACCACTGCCGACAGTAAGCAATGCACTTCCTGCATTTCCGCTACCCCTGTCGTCGCCACCGACCAGAAGGAACGTGGTACCGCACGTACAGATGGAGTCCATGAGAATCCAGTCCCTGGCCGGTGATATTGGTAATGGCGGACTGGGGAATGGAAAAAGATTGGCCACCGGGAATAACTCCAAGGAATTTGGGTGTTCTGGGGCCGCCGTGTGAGGTGACGTATGTGTGAGAAAATGTTCACCCACCCTTGTACAACATGAGCAGAAGGATCCCACCAAAGTCGTGTGGACTGACACTGCACGATCTGATTGGGGGGTTCGATTGAAAATGTAAAGTCCGGTTGTACAGTCGTTTGGGAGAAACAGCTTGAGTCGCTGGATGATGTTACTTGGGCAGCAACCGAGGTACCACCAGAGCCGAAACCCGTTGCGTCGCTCACCTATATGGGAGTAAATAGCGAGATTAGTAAAGGGATCAAAAGAATTATTCGCCAAGTGTAAGAACAAATTGGCTCTGGAATTTGATCATGGCAGCATTGTTTAATTTCCTAAGAAGCAAGTCCCCGCCCCCAAACAGAATGGCCTAGCCTTAAACCCACGTATAGTGCTTGCGATACGAGATCCTACCACCACCTACCCCTGGGCTCCTGGAGCGCTCCACCGCCAGAATGCTTACATCACTG
>JADNYI010000336.1:0-36588 GCA_015501065.1 Infundibulicybe gibba | reverse complement strand
AAGAATAATAGATTGGAATGATACTTACGCCATGACGGACTTTCCTACTCCCGCTACAATAATTAAGTAAACTCCGGCTTGAGACAGCACTGATGTCACTCACGATTACCAGGGCACCACAGCGTCCTCGTACCCCGGATCCCCTTGTATCCAGGCCAGAAATTTTGGGTGCTTGAGAAACCATTCCCCGGTATCACGGGCACGTTTCTCAAATACTGTATTGTTGCTTTTCGCTGAAGTCCAGTGGCGAAGCCACCTGACGAGGTCTTGAAGTTCCTGGCCTAGCGCGAGTATCATGAGTCATTTCCTTGAGCACTGGAGTCCACATATACGCACCATGCACGCTCTTTGACGATTGTGAGGTCGACTTGCATCTGATCTTCTTTCATCATCTGATCTGAGCGGTGGTGAGCTTTCTGTTATTCCATGGGTCTGACCATATCTCGCCTCGCTGGTTTCTGCTCATCATAGCAATTGTATCCTCAATCTTCGCAATGCCGCCAGCAGAGTCCTGGAATTTCATGACCAGTTCACAGAGCTTGACGTGAAGCGACTCAGTCTCTTTCATGTGTGCTGATAGACATTAGGCATTGCGGCTCATAATAATAATCCCGTGTCTACACACCTTTCTGATCTTCTTCGAGAGTTAAGATGGTGTCCTCAATTTCCTTCACATTCAACCCCAAATTCCTCAGCTCATCCTGAGTCTTCTCGATGAATTCCCTGGTCCTCTGTATTCAGAACTCTTGTTCCTAATCACCGATACTAGCCACTCACATTACAGATGTTTCGAGTGCAAGCAATATCAGAGACTTTAAACGCTCTACCTTTCCCAGCATCGTCCTGATATCCTCCCGGCGGAACGGCCATGTCACATCCTTCATCTTTTCCAGAAACGAGAATGACCCCCTAGTGTTCGTAGGCAACGTGATACGCTCCAGCTCCCTCACAACGAATTTCAGATTCTCATGACATTGGTGAAGGGGGGCTCTGATTCCGGCCTTCAGCAATCCTGAGATGCCGTCACCACGGCTACTGTCGAGTCTCTTGCGAAGGATCTCAAGGAGGGCTCTGAGGGCGGAGACCTCCGAAAGTAACTCCAGGCGGTCCTTTTTAGCATCCTTGACAGCTTGAATATAGCTAACTATCTTGCCGGCGAGATCAATTGTGCCTACGACTGTGCTGAAGACGTCCATAGTTGAGAGGGTTGCACGCACAGCCTATCGAGTCACTTGAGGACTTGACAGCAGTTTGTAGGTATTGAATGATGATCAGATGTCGAAGCAGAGGGAAAATCTATATGGAATTGGAGATATTATAGTGAGGAAGTTACAGGTGGAGTCAGACATGGTTAGCCATTATGGAAATTGAAGTATTAGGCATACGCCCTTCCCGTGGCCATACCGCTGGGCACGAGTTATTATTCACCAAGCCTTGCGTCGTGGCGTACGTGGCGGGAATCTGGCCAACTGCGGCCGTCGGCCTGATGGAAGGCTGTGGGTATTCGAGAGAAGTGATCCGAGACCCTGCTATATATACCTTCGTTGCTGGAGTATCCAACTTTATGATAAAATGAAATGAAGTGCTGATAGTAGTCGTACCAAGAATAGACAAGTTGAATAGAGTCTGAATATTCAATATTCAACTTAGTAACGTCCAGCATTCGGCGCTGGAAGCAACGCAATTGTTTTATCGTATTTGCTAACGGCGGTCGGAAAAAATAGGTCACATCCAAAGATATTTGATCCGGTGTGTTTATTCGCACCCCCGCTTCAAACTTTACACCACCGTGAGTCCGACGACACCTGGTCTCCCATTGGCAGACCAAAAAGGTTGTCGGAAATAATGGTGGCCTCCACGCACAAGTAATACATGTATATCTTGCGCTGAACTAGCGTTGGAACTCACGGCAATATCCATCACCTAAAGCTATGCTCGGCGGACTGGTCAGGGGAGTAAATCCCGGGCGAGAGATGTCAATGTCATCCGGAGCGGCGGGTCCAGCCACACAAATCAGACGTGGGGAAAGCGGAGTGCTTCGTTTCGCACCCCTTTAGTTAATTTCCCTTACCTAGTATATCTGCAGCTATAGCTGAAAATTGAATATCAAGCAAAACAAGAGGCAGTAAGTACGGGCGTGGTGGCTTGACACCCAGATGTTATGGAAAGGCCGCATGAATAAGCCGCAGGAAGAGACGGAAGCGACGACCATGTGCGCCGTGGTTGTGCTGTTGCAGTTGTCGTTGCGGGTATGACCCTCCAAAAACCCCGTATAATGGTGCCCGATGTTCAAACACTCACTGTCGACTTCCGAGTCGGTCGGTTTGCGCTATCTCAGCATGGACTTCCGCGAAATCTTGAACATGTGCGACAAGGCCAAACGACTGCAAGTCGAAGTGCATGTTGTAACTGTTAAGTGGGGGTGAGGGATAAGTTGATACTAACACAACATAGGCCAAATTAGCCCTCATATTCTTACTTTGGCCTAGGCTCAGCAGGGTGGCAAACCGCTGGCAAACTGGGCTTCGATGATTGGTCAACGAATTGGAAGCGGGAGCAATGAGACGGTCTTGATCAACACACATAAATAGGGATTTTACCCGCGCGGCATGTGGCATGAATGCCACTGGCAAGTAGCCTGCACAAACCCACTTGAAGCCAATCTGCATTGCGTTCTGTTGTTGCGACACTTGAATCGGTTCCGTTCCACTCACACCCAACCGACACCTGCCACGGACTTAGTGTTCCTCCTGCCCTCAAAGTCACAGTTTATTACAATAAATGAAAGCGCGCGGGCCATTCATAACTGGGCCAACTTTCTGAGATCCGAACTGCTGGCGGTATTTAAGACATGAATAATTCGCATCCGACTATCACTATTGACCTCGTAAGTCGGTTCCTCTAAACTTAAAACAAGCACCCCTAATTTAGTGACAGATCCTAGACCGACTTACAACAAAGGACGTGCTCCACGGTATACTCCACTCAATCTTGTTCCATCGCCTTTTCGGAACCGTAAAACCACAGACTTTTGAAGTTCTCGATGTTACCATGGTGTGCATGTTTTCGATTCATTAATGGGCTCAATCATACCTCTCACGAGGGCAGCCAGGTGTATCTGATCCTGAGATGGAGCAGCTCGTCAACGAGAAGGTGGATGGGTTTTGGAAGGGGATTGAAGGTGGCATGAATAAGCATGGACAAGTGAGTTCTTTCACTCCACATACGTGTACGGCAAATTCACATGTTATTAAGATCATCGTGACCTTTTCGGAGAAACGTCCGAAAAAATCCTGGTTTCAAGTCTATATGGGCGAAGAGGATGTGCCTTGGGAACAATGGTGCGGCCGCCCATATTCGATTCCTTCCCACCACTTATCAAGAGTAGGGTCATCAACGCTGAACTGAGGCAGCCCAAGTCTGACCGAGGTATGACTCATCATCAACATATGTGTCAGATGCTGAAACCAGACCCACAGACCGGCAGGCTTTCAACAAAACATTAGCAGCAACCCTCACAAAATCAGTCCAAACGATGTTGACACATACATCTTCTGAGCGGGGCCGCACTACGGTTCCTTTGATTACCAATGCATCGGGAATATCGCCCTTTCCCGTAAAAATGATAGTCAAGATTGGTGGAATGGAAGTTGGAGCTTGAATGTTGATGGAAGTGTTTGTTAGATTGTATTCATGGCCATCAGTATACCCCGTGAGCTCATAAAAATATCCAACAGCCGGTCCCTTCCATTTACTAGGCCTGATGTGTGGTTTCGTACCCCAACTAAGCCCTACGCTTGAAGGTCGGCCTTACGATTAGAAATATGATCCTGCCCCCTTGATGATACGCATCGCTCTGATTCTGAACCCATTCCCAAAAATGGAACCCATGACTTTAGGATGATTAACACTAACCACATTGCAGGTCCATTAGGTCATGCTTTCTGCCGTGATCTTGATCTGGTGCGACCCATGTCTAGTTGCTTCCCCTATCTTGAGAACCTCCAGTTGGGTGTTCCCAGCCGGCCACCGGCAGTCGGGAAACGTCATCCGCCTTGGGTATTTGTGGTTAATTGTGGGCTTATAACATGCAACTGTTCCGTGCTTCTTGTATTAAACAATCATGACAACCCCCTCCACTCCTCGAATTGTGGTTATTGGCGCGGGGTAAGTGGGCTGCTCTCGTGTCGTTAGGAGCTAACCGTTCCGCACAGCGCGGGAGGCCTGTCATTTGCTATCGCCTTGAAGCGCCAGCTGGGATATGAGAATTATATCGTGCGTCAGCCGCGAATTGGTTTTGAATACGGCCTTCGCTGATGTTAACCAGATATATGAGAAAGCCTCGGACGTTGGGGGCACTTGGCGGGTGAGTCCCATACACCTTCCTACCTGAATAATGCTCTTATTGTGCAACATCAAGGACAATATCTACCCTGTGCGTTTGCTAGTCCCTGATATAAAACACCTGTTTACCCCCCGCAGGGATGCAGTTCCGATACCCCAATGCACTTTTTCTCACTCTCAACCGATCTTAACCCCAATTGGACATCCACTCACGGTAGTAATGATGAAATACAACGATACTGGAAGGAATTATCCGCCAAATATGCGATCGAGCCGCACATCGCGTACAACCACCTCGTCCATTCGGCCACCTGGGACGCGGCTGAACAACTGTATCATATTGTTGTCGAAGACCTGAAGACAGGCACCAAGACATCGACCAGTGCCCATATCCTAATATCCGCCATAGGGATTCTGGAGGTCCCCCGTGTTGCGGATATTCCTGGAGCCAAGGACTTCGCGGGAGATGTGTTCCATTCGGCTCGGTGGAACAAGTCGGTGGAGTTGCACGGGCGGAAAGTTGCTGTGATTGGGAATGGTGCATCCGCGTAAGAACAGTTCCGTTTTGTTTCTTTCATTTCACGCCATTCTCCATGTTTAGAACCCAGTTCGTCCCTCTTATTACATCAGACTCCGAGGTTCAGGTCACCCAGTTCTGCCGTACGCCCAACTGGTTGCTCCCGCCCGTATGTCAACCCTTATTACTCAATGTGCAACTCCTCATTAGTGCGCAATAGATTCGCCAATTTTATTCCCCGCGGACGATATGGATGTTCCGTCATGTTCCCTTCTTCATGAAATTAGCCCGTTTGTCTGAGTACCTACGCGTCCGTCGTCACCATTTTCCGCCTCTGTGCGACACGCTAACCGAACCCCAAGAGCGAGGTTTTCTATTTCTCGATCTTCAAGAATAGCTGGGCCCGCGGTCAATTAACCAAGGTGATTCGGCCAAAGCTCAGTTGTACTCAACTTTAACTCACCTCGCTCCATCCAGATATTCAGGAACTATATCATGAAGAACACTCCTGAGAAATACCATAAACATCTGATACCCGCCTACAGTTGGTTGAGTATTTACCCAGTGGCTGAGTTGCTGACACAGAATTAGATCTTGGTTGCAAGCGCGTGATCTTCGACACCGATTACACGGTCGCGCTCCACAGGCCCAATATGGATATCAATTGGGACGGAATCGACCGAATCACTGAAGATGGTATTCTAACGAAAAAAGGTGCGCATCAGCTCTCCCGTTCAACAGGATCCCCCCTGACTCCTCCTAGGTGAAAAGCTCCCATTCGACGTGATGATATTCGCGACGGGGTTCACAGTGGTAAATCGATATCGTATGGCGTCGCTGTTGAGTCTCACATGATGACTTTAGGACAGATATCCCATAAACGTGCGGGGAAGCAAGGGCACGAGCGTCCAAGATTATTATGACTCTGAAAACGGCCCCAAGGCCTACATCGGCACATCCGTCCCTGGATTCCCAAACTTCTTCATGGTTTCAGGTATGTTACTCCTAGCCTACACCACATACTGCTGAACTGAAGCGGTCAATAGGCCCCAATACGACCACCGGTCACACATCAGTCATATACACCGGGGAGGTTCAAGTAAGGAGGCGCTGCTGCAAGCGGGGTGTGTCTGATGACGTTTTCCTAGGCATACTACATTGTCAAGCTCATCAAGCCCATCCTGAATGGGGATGTATCATCGTTCGAAGTCACAAAGAAGGCGACGGATGCTTACAACGACAAGATCCACAAGCGGCTCTCTAGGTCAGTCTTCATGACCTGCCTCTCCTGGTATCGGACAGGCGGGGACGGACGCGTTACCAGCATCTTCCCTGGGTAGGTTGATTTGCTCCTGCAGCTTCACATATTAACATGTGATCAGGACGTCGACGCGATTCTGGTGGTGGCTGCGGCGGCCAGTGTGGAGCCACTACATCGCGGTAGGGGCGGAGAGATGGAAGAGACGCCTCCGGAATCAGAGGATCCGCCGATCCCTGCTCTTCGTGACATTGCTCGTGGCTGCGTCCCTCCGCTTTTTAGGACCTGCGGGGCGGGGTCAACTTATTTTAATGTACCAGAACTCACTCTCTCAGCTTTCCTCTCAGCTCTCCAAGGCACGGAGCTCGATGTCTTGGTGATAAATCTGTAGCTCTACTATTATCTCCTCCCATCAATATGAATGTTTTATATACCACTGGTGCGGGTGGTTGCTAAGCGCTGATAAAAATACCGTCTATGACCTCGGGGACTCCTGTATATTGCTTTCCCCGCCGGAAAATCGTCAAAATTCAGTAAAACGCGCGTCGCGGACGCAGGATTATCACGTGAAGGACATATTGACATCGTGTCCACCGTGTCGCAGAGTCGAGAACCATGGCCGTTTGAAGCCGCTCGATTCCACCTCTCCTATTAGCTCCTATTCGTATTGCAAAGGGGATTTTAACATCCGATCCAGTTTTTGGGAAGAAGATTCCCCCATCTCCTAATCTATTGCCACGGACTGTCTCTCGTTGACACGCCTGAAGTACCAGCTCATCAACCGTTCAGTACCCTATTGGGCGTCACTATCATCGGCCTTGTTTTTCTCCCTCCTGTGCCCACCCACGGAGGTGATTGCACTGTGTTTATCGATCTCGAAGGGCGTCATCCACCGGACCATGCCCACGGCTCCTCGTATAAAATCCAACAGCAACGCCGAGAGTGAATACATACAATGCGTGCATTACCACGGCTGCCATCCCCATCCGAAATACCAACGACATTCAATGGTGCTTTAACCTTTTCTACACAGGCGTTCATGACGCCTTCAAGGACCTCTCTTTCACTCCTAATCTCAATGTTCCCACCCAATCGTGGTGGAAGGATGATTGTCAGTCTGCTCGCCAAGAGTTTCGCGATTACCCACACCCCACCGATAGTCGTAAGTATAGGAGTGCCGTTCGCGAGGCTAAACGAGCCTTCTTTGACAAAAGGATTGAAGAAATCGCCGAGGATGGACGAACTTGGAACCTCAATTTCTCACTGGGCACAATGGGTGGCCACTCCTGGGAAACAGAATGGGAATTTGTATTTATAATGACTAGTAACGATTAATAAAGGCTGAGCGCTGACCTCCAGCAGGTGGCGCCAGGCTGGCCCAAGAAGACATGCCTAAAATATTTGGACAGTGAGATCATGATATCGTGATTATTCATTAATATACTGATGTTCAAGTTGGAAGTTCCAGTCCGCTCAGCTTTAAACATTAAACCTCGACGTCACTTGACCAAGCCCTCATCTCACTCCCATATCGGACCGTGCACCATAACATCCTATGTTACACATTAGTTTGCGGAAGCAGTGTAAGAAAACGCACATACCCAAACCCTATCCATGCTAGAAACGCCGATAGCGTATTGGTGACAACCACTCCAAATTGATCAATCATGGGAAGGATGCCGGCGACTGCCAATGATACCATACATGAACGGAACCCGCTATAATATACAACAGAACAAGCAGACACCACACGGTCAGCATCACTTCACATGCACAGCAATTAAAAAGACTGACGTACTTGCAGCCACACTCTCCGCACTGCGCGAATGCATCACGTCCACCAAGTATGACGCTGCAAGTCCTAGCACCATTTGGACCTATAACATGCGATCCATTGGGAATGGTCAATGATGTAAGGGTCGAGGCACGTACACCAACGCCATTCATAAAAAGACATAAGAGATTAAGTGTTAGCCCAATCGGACCATCCACAAAACGAATGATCCACCCCGAGAGCAACACTGAGAGGGGAACCAGAACTGCAGACGGAAATAGGGTAGACCTCAGTCTATCCTCGGGATACCATATCCCTCCACGCTTATTGCGCCAGGCGACGATGGCCTTGTCGGAGATGCGGCCAGCGATAGGCGAGCCGACTAAATTACATCCCCCGTTAGACTTTCGACCGATTCAAGCACCCGGATCAGGCGGGCCGTCACTCACTCGAATTTCCGATGCCTATGGGTAGGAAGCATGCTCCGAGCCAGGCATCATTTTTGATTTGGTAACGTTCACCCTGCTCGCTATTCAGGACCAAGTTAAATATGGGCTAAATATCACTCACGATGGTGTAGGCCAAAGGCACAAGCATTACTAGCGGATATGCAATCAGATGGATTTATTCGGGAACCTAGATTAGCCCACCGAGGTCCGTCAGGAGCACCACGGAGCTTGCGATAGACTTCCCCGATGTTTTAAGCTTTGGAACGAATCAATCGGCCGGATAGACTCACCACCGCCATCATGTTAGGGTTCCGCAACAGCCGCAGCGGCTCGAGCGGGTTCAGAAACACAAACTTGGGCCAGCCTATTTTAGACCCTGCGCCAGATCTCCACTTATCGATTCCCCTGGTGTTTGGCTGACTGGTTTCAGGGAAGCAGAGGTAAATACTGGTGAAGCCAACCAGACCGCAGACGCCCAGGATGAATTGCATTATGCGCCAGGACGCGTAGTGAGCCGCCAATCCTGCACCGGATATTAGTCGTAACCCCAATGGACAATGAAACACATCACCCCCAGCGGGAGGGGCCAGCGCAAAGCCAAGGAGACACGCCTACTGTCACGTTAGTGTTTGTTTTTCCCACAGCAATGCGATGCTCACAGCCAAGAATACTCCCATGGCTGTCCCTCTTTCCTCCAATTTGTATATATCACCGATTACCCCAGCGCCGACAGAGAGACCGGAAGATGCTCCGAATGCTTGCGTAAATCGCCAGAACATAAGTTGAGGTATCGTATTCGAAATGGTGACACCGAGTGAGCCGACAAACAACACAGCCATGCCACACAAGTATACAGGCCTTCGACCATCTGCGAAATGAAACAGACGCGTGTTTATCAAGTGCTGTCCTATCCATTACTGAGCGAAGAATGCCCCACAGTAGCTGGAGTATGAGGCTGCGCTTAATCCACCGATTGCGGCAGCAAATATCGAAAGGCTAATAGAAAGGCTGGGGATGGTTTTTATCTTTCCTGAGCTCCGAATGGACTGGGAGGCCCACCTTATCATCGTCGCCGTCGATTCTAGATCCCGGGCGATCTGAGGAACTGAAGGAAAGAAGCAGCCAGATACGAAATCTATGTAAAGTTCAGGTGTGATAGGGTGTTGAACTCCTTCGGACACGTACAGGGCATCAGGCCACACCAAGATACGAGGGCTACGATGAGCTTTTTTTCTCGCGAGTTGAATCGGTCGTATACAGCGTCGGATTTCGTCTCTAGTAATTCATCATTTGGTGTGGGCGTGAGCAGAGGAGTCTCTTCGGTTGCTTCCATGGGAGGATGGCTTGGGGTGGCTCTGCGAGCCGGGGCGGGATGTAAGGATTGGAAAAAACTGTTCCCCAGGGGCCCTTTTTAATGTCGAGCAAATGCTATTCCGAATATCAATTTACTGGGAATGACTTCTGCATGAAGTTGACAGGTTTCCATATGCTGCATCTACCGGCTGGCCCCCTATCTATCTCACCCAATTGCATAAAGACAGCGGTCGAACAGCCATGGATGAGGGATTTTTGGGGAATCGCAAAAGACTCTCAGTTGATCAGGAGGAATACAGGTTCGCCGTTTGGGAAATCTATGTATACATTATATCCAACTAATCATGAGCTATAAAAAGAATCACAACCTCAGTTATTTTCCGCGGTCGAGTAGCCGACATCGACCCAGGCCCTCATTTGGGAACCGTACCGGATTGTACACAAGAGAATTCTTGGAAGACAGTCAGAGCGTAAAGAAATAGATGCAGGTCGGTCTTACCCAAGAGCGAACCATCCTAACAGAGCGGCTAGAGCATTCGTAGCAGCTACCCCAATTAAGTCAATCAACGGCAGAATGGCAGCAATCGACAGCGACATCAAAATTGACCGGAAGCCACTGGTGAGCAGGGATGTGTCAAGATTGCAGTATCTTTTTAATGAAATTGACATACTTGTTTGCGGCCATCGCTTCGGCGCTCCGCGAATGCACAACATCGACCACATACGCAGCAGATGGGCTCAGGACGATATCGACCTAGATAATAGTAGTCAAAGATGCGAATGAAGGAGAGGTTGGTGGTGGAGAATTGGAGACGTACCCCGATGCCATTTGCAAATAGACAGAAGAGATTCAGTATTAGGCCGATTTTGCCCCCAACAAACTGACTGAGCAGGCCCGAGAAGAGAACCGAAAGGGGAACAAGGAACGTAGCTCCTATGAGAGTAGCTCGAAGCCGATCCTCAGGGTACCATACTCCACCTCGTCGTTGTCGCCACTTGACCACAATCTTGTCCGAAATCCTGCCAGCGAGCGGAGCCCCGACTAGAATTGTTGGATCAGTTAACATTGGAGTAGCTTGGATAAGAACTAACTCATATTTCCGAGGCCGGCGGGCAGGAAGCATGCGCCGATGAGTGCTTCATTCACAATGTGATACCGAGCACCCTTCGGTCCGGCGTTGAGTCATTGATAGAGCAAAGTAGGATTGGGGAGACGCACAAATGTAAATGCAAGAGGAACCAATAGGACTGAAGGCACAAATACCTCAGCGACTACCACGGACTCAATAAGCATCAATCACACCATAATATGTCAAAAGAACTATGAAACCAGCCACGGACTATGTTGGAAAATCTATCAGATGAATTCATGACACTAGTATTCGGCTTACAACTGCGAGGATATTTGGGCTTCGGAGTAGAGCTAATGGCCTCAACGGGTTTATGAAATAAGGTTTCCACAATCTCCACAACGACGATGCGGGGGCGGGCTGTAGCCTATCAATTCCTCGTTTACCGGGGTGACTAGTTTCTGGGAAAAACAGCAGCATAATGACGAATGCGAGGAAGCCAGCAATGGCCAAGGCGAGCTGCATGACGCGCCATGATGCATAATGGGCGGCCACTCCTGGGAAACAGATTATATTTATAGCGACTGACAATGGACGGGAGAAGAATCTGGTCTGACCTCCGGCGGGTGGCGCCAGTGCTGGCCCAAGAAGACATGCCTAAAATATTCGGACAGCGGGGTAATAAATATTATTTGACTTACTGCGAAGAAAATCCCCATAGCTTGTCCACGCTCTTCGAGCTTGTATATATCACCAATGACACCCGCTCTAACGGCAAGACCAGGCGAAGCCCCGAAAGACTGGACAAAGCGCCAAATCATGAGCTCTGGGATGCTCCTTGACCAGGCCACTGCGAGGGAGCCCAAGCACAATAATGGTAGGCTTGAAAGATAGACGGCCCTTCGGCCGTCTGCGAGTTGTGAGTCTCCAGCCGGGGGTATTTTTTCACTGGACTCACAAAATGTTGAATAGGAAGCTCCCCAAAGTCCACCGAGAGACGCAGCAAAAATTGATAAACTGACGGCGAGGCTGCATTGACGTTATATGAGGAATTAGATCGCGGTTAGAGGCGGGGGTCTCACCTCACGACGGACGGGGTCGAGTTTAAATCCTTTGAAATCTGAGGAATAGATGGAATAAAGGACCCGGATACGAATACTTTATTGGTTGGATAAGATCGTATTGCTCAGTTTGAAAAAGTTGAAAAGCAAAGCTGACATGGAATTAGGCCACACCAAGCGACCATCACAAGGATTACCCTCTTCCTGGACTTGGAAAAACGTTCGTACACCTGCTCGCGCTTGGCAACGGTGGCATATTCATGAAGGACATTGGGATCGGATTCCAGTAGGGGGGATTCTTCGGACGACATCGCTGCTGGTTGCGGGAAGTCTGAAGGGATGCATGGAGAAAGGTCCTCGGGTATGTGTCATGGTGAGATTGATCTTACCGAGCTCTGATTAGATCCGGGTTCATGACCATCGGACATCCAGCAGCCGTGTTTGGATGTAAACGTGTTGATCAACCAACACCAATGAAATCATGCCGCACTCCAGTGTACCGGTCACCGATGTACGGGCTATCCTGGATTTCAATAGGGCTCCACCTAGTTCTGGTTTTATTTGGGACTTTTGAGCTTTGCAGGTACATCGAGTCCTTTGACTGTATTACCTTCGGGTTCTCCGGGTCTGGTTTTGTGGCGCGGTTAAGCGATTATTGCCATATTGAACTTACTTAGTACTCACCGCTCATTATCTTCTCCAGATGGTACTCTTTTAGGCTACTTCAACGGGGTTTTTCTGTTCAGCAACGATGTTTGCGGCCCGGATGGCTGTCGATCACCACCAAGTCATTCTACCATATCGGTCTCACTAGGAGTTTGGTGTTGGCAAGAGTCTGGGCAGATGACGACCCCGGGTTATTAGCTCTCTTTCTATTCGCGCCGAAATGTTTTAATTTGTCTTGAATCTGACATTCATTTCCACAGGCTGTCAGTCTATTTCGGTCCCTAGGTTTGATCTCAGCATCCTCAACTTCTTATCCTCGACATTGGGAGCTGGATTGTGCTTCCAAATGTCTTGATGGCCACAGCATTGTCAGAGTATAAATGTGCATCCATTCAGTCAGATCCTCTTCGTCGCGACGCCCGACGACTAGCTCGCGCCTCTTCCAGCCAATTTCTTCTCACCCACTACCCGATCATGAGCAGGATCTTGTTCAGATTTGCCTTGGATTTGCCGCTATTTTATCCACTTCTGCGTGAGTTGACAAATTTAATCTGTTAGCGCAAGGAACGCTCTCTGACCCTTCCATTCGTGAGTGATGGCCTGGCACTGTTACTAGTTTGATTCGTCTTCCCATTTCAATGAGAATTCAACCTGGACGAGCGCAGTATGTGGTGGGCGGAGAGGGCTTTGCGCTGAGGCAATGAGTGTACCCTCTGTTCTAATATCATGTATTAGCACCTTCGGTGAGCCGAATTATATGTTTTAGAATTATACGTTTTAATCTCGGACTTATACCAGTTCGGGCAGCAGGGGTATAAGTGGGCAATCGAAGACTGATTTTGCTTGCAAATCTAGGTGTATACGCGAATTCGTGGTGATACCCCAATCAACATCTCGTGCCGCCGGGATCACCTGCAGTGGATCTTCTCCGAATCACGGAGACCTGGCAACGGTCTAAGCAGCTTTCCATTTTATCTTCGTCTCTTCATCTTTCACATATAGAATCTCAATTCCCACACAGGGCGTCTCGGATATACCAGTATATCACTTGCTATCATAGGGTGTCCAGTATTTAACCGGTCCTTGAGACAACCAAATTTAATTGGGTCTCAGAATAAATAGCTACAACTTCCTGCTCTTAGGTTTAGGGTAGGCTCGTGACCATCCCTTCAAACGACTACATACATACGATCCTGCGGATGTGCACGAACGTGCAATCTTCGTTAGAAGGGCTGGTGAATCTGACTTTAAATTACTGGGTCATTTCTTATGATCGAGAAAAATCATAAATTTCCATTTTGAGCTTTCCCAATTGGTGAAATCTGGATCCTAAGCTATTTGAGGTCGCCCCCGACATCGTAGAGTCATGTAGTTGAGATATTCAAAGCAAAAGTGGAATGCGCAGTACACGACGTGCGCTGGGCGTGCATATTCTTTCGTTGTGCCCAATCGGGAAAGCTCAAAAAGGAAATATCCGAATTTTCTCGATCATAAGAAATGACCCAGTAATTTAAAGTCAGATAGACAGGCCCCTCTAACGAGGTTTGTTCGTCCCGAACTTCTTGTAAACTCTTAGAGGGGGCTGTCACAGGCCTAGGTTTAGGGGAAGAAATCACTCATATGTAGCCAAAATATAAAACTAGTAGTACATTGGGTTCTAGCGCGCTTACTCAGACGGCCTATTAGGTCATGCTTCTCTCCATCATCAGTTTTCATTATCGGTGACGTCGGCCTTCAAATCAAATGTTCCCAGTGAATCATCGGCAGTCGGGAACCTCTATTTGCCTTGTGTACTTGTCAATTATGGGCTTATAACATGTAACTGTTTCATCCTTCTACCAAACAGCCATGGCAAACCCCTCCAACCCCCGGATTGCGGTTATTGGCGCGGGGTGAGTGGGTCGCCCTTGTGTCGTTGAGAGCTAACCATTCTACGCAGCCCGGGAGGCTTAACATTCGCTATCGCCTTGAAGCGTCAGTTGGGATACGAAAACTTTATTGTGCGTCAGCTGCAGCGAGTTAGTTTTGAATACAACCGTCGATCACGCCAACTAGATGTATGAGAAAGCCTCAGATGTCGGAGGGACCTGGCGGGTGAGTTCCATGGTGTCACCTCTGAAGTTACTTGAATAATGTATCCCCTCTAAGGACAATATTTACCCCGTGCGTTTGTGCCCCTGACATAAGATGCCTGCTCACCTATCGCAGGGGTGCGCCTCCGATGTGCCCATGCACTGGTTCTCACTCTCGACCGATCTTAACCCCAATTGGACCTCCACCCACTGTGATAGCGATGAAATACAACGATACTGGAAGCAATTATCCATCAAATATGCAATCGAGTCGCACATCGCGTACAACCACCTGGTCCATTCGGCCACCTGGGATCCAGCTGCACAGCTATATCATATTGTCGTTGAAGACCTGAAGACAGGCACTAAGTCATCGACCAGCGCCAATATTCTGATATCCGCCGTGGGGATTCTCGAGGTCCCACGCCCTCCAGACATTCCTGGTGTCAAGGATTTCGCGGGGGATGTGTTCCACTCGGCTCGCTGGAACAATTCGGTGGAGTTGCACGGGCGGAAGGTTGCTGTAATTGGGAATGGTGCATCTGCGTTGGTGCACTTTCGTTTTTTTTCTTTTGTGTTTCATCTCACACTTTCGACGCCCAGGACCCAGTTCGTTCCTCTTATCGCATCGGACCCTGAGGTCCAAGTCACTCAGTTTTGCCGCACGCCCAACTGGTTGGTCCCGCCCGTACGTAAATTATTATTACTGAACACGCAGCTCCAAATGCGCGCAATAATAGATTCGCGCAAACTATTCCTCGCGGGCAATGTGGATTTTCCGCAATATTCCCTTCGCCATGAGATTATATCGTTGGTGGCTATTCCTACGCGTCTGTCATCGCAGTTGCCGCTTCCAGGTGATATATGCTGACCGAATCACAAGAGCGAAATTTTCTATTACTGGATCTTCCGGAATGGTTGGACCCGGGGTAGATTGACAAAGGTGATTTGGTCGACTGACAGCTTATCACTCAGTCATGTGAACTCGCTACGTCCGAACTAGACTCTCAGGAATTACATCTTGGCAAAGGCTCCCGAGAAATACCACAAACACATCACACCCACCTACAGTTGGCTTAGTATTTATCCAATTGGATGGCTCGCTGACGACACATTAGCCCTCGGCTGTAAGCGTGTGATCCTCGACACCAATTACACGAATACGCTTCACAAGCCCAATATGGACATCAATTGGGACGGAATCGATCGAATCGCTGAGGATGGTATTATAACAAAGACAGGTGTGCACCAGCTCTCCCGCTCAGCAGGCTCCGTCCTAACTTCTCTTAGGCGAAAAACTCGCATTCGACGTGATGATATTCGCGACGGGATTCACAGTAGTAAGTTGATGTCGTATAACCCCCTCTGCTGAGTCCCATATAATGGCCCTAGGATAAATACCCCGTCGATGTCCGGGGTAGCAAAGGAATGACCGTCCAGGATTATTACGACTCTCAGATGGGCCCCAAGGCCTATCTGGGTACATCCGTCCCCGGATTCCCGAATCTCTTCATGGTGTCAGGTATTTATTCCCAACCCATCCTGCATGTTGCCCACCTGAAGCGGCCAACAGGCCCCAACACAACCACCGGTCACACATCAGTCATATACACCGGGGAGGTTCAAGTGAGGAGGTATTGGTGCAGGCGAAGTGTGTCTAACGGCGCTGTTCTAGGTTGACTACATCGTCAAGCTCATCAAGCCCATCCTGAACGGGGACGTGTCGTCGTTTGAAGTCACGAACAAGGCGACGGATGCGTACAACGACAGGATCCACAAGAGGCTCTCGAAGTCAGTCTTCATGTCGTGTCTCTCCTGGTATCGGACAGGTGGGGATGGACGCGTTACCAGCATCTTCCCTGGGTAGGTTGATTTGCTCCTGCAACTTCACATATTAATATGTCACCAGGGCATCGACGCGATTCTGGTGGTGGCTGCGGCGGCCGGTGTGGAGCCACTACATCGCGGTTGGGGCGGAGAGATGGGAGAGGCGTCTCCGGAATCAGAGGATCCGGCGCTCCCTACTCTTCCTTGCATTGCTTGTGGCTGCGTCCCTCCGCTTTTTTGGGCCTTCGAGGCGGGGTCAACCTATTTCACTGTATCGGAGCTCGCTTTCTCAGCTGTCCAAAGCGCGAAGCTCGGTGATCAATTTGTAGCTTTACTATTCTATTATTTCCTCCCACCAACACGGATGTTTTACATACCGCTAGCGTTGGTGGTTGCTATGCGCTCGCGAACACTAGTGCTCTATTGACAAACTTAAATTCTGAAGCCTGGGATAATACTCGTGGGCGGAGTCCCGTCGGTCAGGCGGCGGTCGCAAGGAGTGCCAGTGCCCCAGCAGTGGCCGTGTTTATCGAAATGTCCACATCTCGGGTGCCAGCCTACGGAGGCGTCTGTGTTCGCTTGGGAAGTGTTCGGACAGCCCCGGACGGAGTGCTTCCCGCCTTGAACATCCCACAATTGGATCGCTGAGCATGCTATTTGGTTCGGAACATGGAGACAAAGCCCGCGCGTCATTCTGCCGCTGCGAGCGAACCCGGCCGGAAGGGATAAACAATTCAGTCCAAGAGAATTCCATCGATATTCGTAGATACATCCACAATATACCATACAATATTCAGCGGAAATAAAACGAAACCAAAAGTCCAACAGGAGTTCATACTACAGCAAACATGATACTTGTGCGATTGTGTGAAGAATCATATTCAAGATCGTCATCATTGATTTCAAGCAGAAGCCGCTCCTGCTGGGTCCACAATGGAGAAGGCGGGGCTCACATTGCTCGAGTCACCGAATACTGAGGCAGCCAGTTCAGTTGGTGGTCTGCGCGAAGTGAGTGAGGGTAAACATACGAATGATGTGATAGTCATCCCCGGGAACAAGGGATGGGACGACGACGCTGACAGACCCAGAGCGCAGGTCGAAGCCCTGAGCCAGGAGAGTCTGGCCTGGAGTGGTGTGCATTCAGAACACGCTGCGCCGGAAAGAGTGGCAGGTCAATCATACCGTTCAAGACGCTGGTGCCCTTCCTCAGCCAAACGGACGAGGCATTCGAGATATCGACAGGCGCATTCGAGGTGTCCCTGCATGGTCCATACAGTCTTGAGACATTGAGTGTCATACGAAGGAAACATGCATACCATGTCACTTCGACAGTCTGTCCGACGACCCAGACATCTCCTGCCTTGGGCGAGGTAATTGTGGGATCGAAGATGTCCCTCGCAGTGACGGGAACAGCAGCGACGAGGCTCAAGGTGGAGAGGACGGCGAAGAAGAGGATCGTGAGTGCGGATGCGAATTTCATGATGATTGTCTGTGAAGCTGGGGGGGTGGGTTGATATGCAGGCGAGTGTTCGAGGGTTGATACTGGTAGAGAGACATTCGCACCAGCAGGTGCTTATATACCACAGCACAGACAGGTATTAGCTGGAGCAGACCGGTAGAGCGATGGCCGCCTCTACTGATGAATCCGCGGAAATCTCGAGTGAAACAATTCCCGTTCCCGACGCTTTGCGATTTTCGATTGGATGTACGGCGGCCAAAAATAATTTGGGATTGCGGCTTGAAGGAGCCATGCAGTATTCCAGGCTGGAGGTTCAGACGGGACTGTCGGATCAGACGAGTGATGTGTAGTGTGAGTCACGGAAGCCACGGGAGACGCGCATGTGTCTTCCGTTCTCCAAGGAAAGTCGAATTCATGCTTGAAGTTTATCGCACCCACGCAAGCACGGACTATTTCCCCACCGCGTCAGTCAAGGAATCTAAAATGAGCAATTGATTCAAGAAATAGCCACGGGGTTTCCAAAAACTATGTTTCTATTTTTCCCCCGAGTGCTAGTCATCATTGGTCGTTTTGTGAATTGCTTGTCTCGCAAGTAGGTCTATGTTTTGGGGGATAGCTTCCCAGTTCCACTATGAAGATTTGGAAGCCGCTATGTGGTGCTCCAAACGACCAGCGTGTTCTAGTGTCATCCATTAACAGTATGACTCTTGATTTCTTGTTTAGCGGTGCTGTCACCCACGCCGAGGCCGGTATTTACGCACGGTATACCCGTGGGGGCTGAGATGTCGTCAGCGCTTCAGCCTTTGGCAGTGCTGGATGAGCTACTCTTGTTCCGGGCATTGAAGCCCTCCTGGATGACCAGTGGCCTCCCTCACGCGACCCCAGTTGGATTACTAGTACCTCCGTTTTCCGGGGAATCTATCTATGGCCTTGGATGCCGTGCAGGATACCGGAGGATCTGGAGGCTGATATAATGTATCATGGGTATGGTTTTTTCTCTTTTCCCTTGCATTGATGTCGGGGACTCGGGTGGACTGCTGCTGAGGATGACCGACATTCCGAGTGCAAATGAAGGGGTCCGGGAACGGGATTGTTGAAACTAGCGATTGTGTCGCTGTGATGCTGCTCCGTCACAGCTAAAGGTGCGGGAAGAGACGTGATGCCGCTCGGCCGATTATCTCAGCATTCCTTGTTTCGGAACGGAGGATGGCTCAATTGAATCACCGCGAGGCGGTGCACGCTGTTTAGGCTGCACGTGAATAAGTCTCCCATCTACCTGAACTAACCGCCCTACGCAGACAAATTGGAGAGCCGCGAATGCATTGCGCTAGTGGGGGGAAGAGTTGAACCGGATTTTGAGGAAAGTAGTGAACCAGCGCTAGTACTGTTGGTTTTCCTGTAACCCACCCTAGAGTATCACTCTAGTTCAACGTTGGCTATACAGGCCGGCGGTGTCAGGAGGGATGCGATTTGAAAAGCAGGTATTCGTGTGTAGGGCTCAACTCAGAAGGTCTCGATATACTAACAAGTGCGCCTCGACACTAAACGCGAATCTGCTTACATGGAATTTCAGAGCCGGGAAATAGTTCGTGCTTGTGTGGGTGCGACAAACTTCAAGCATGAATTCGACTTTCCTTGGAGAATGGAAGACACATGCGTGTCCCCCGTGGCTTCCGTGACTCACACTACACATCACTCGTCTGATCCGACAGTCTCGTCTGAACCTCCAGCCTGGAATACTGCATGGCTTCTTCAAGCCGCAATCCTAACTCATTTTTGGCTGGCGTACCCCCAATGAAAAATCACAAAGCGTCGGCGACGGGATTGTCCCACCCGAGGTTATCTGCGGATTCATCAGCAGAGGCGGCCATCGCTCTACCGGTCTGCTCCAGCTAATACCTGTCTGTGCTGTGGTATATAAGCACCTGCTGGTGCGAATGTCTCTCTACCAGTATCAACCCTCGAACACTCGCCTGCATATCAACCCACCCCCCCAGCTTCACAGACAATCATCATGAAATTCGCATCCACACTCACGATCCTCTTCTTCGCCGTCCTCTCCACCTTGAGCCTCGTCGCCGCCGTGCCCATCACTGCGAGGGACATCTTCGATCCCACAATTACCTCGCCCAAGGCAGGAGATGTCTGGGTCGTCGGACAGACTGTCGAAGTGACATGGTATGCATGTTTCCTTCGTATGACACTCAATGTCTCAAGACTGTATGGACCATGCAGGGACACCTCGAATGCGCCTGTCGATATCTCGAATGCCTCGTCCGTTTGGCTGAGGAAGGGCACCAGCGTCTTGAACGGTATGATTGACCTGCCACTCTTTCCGGCGCAGCGTGTTCTGAATGCACACCACTCCAGGCCAGACTCTCCTGGCTCAGGGCTTCGACTTGCGCTCTGGGTCTGTCAGCGTCGTCGTCCCATCCCTTGTTCCCGGGGATGACTATCACATCATTCGTATGTTTACCCTCACTCACTTCGCGCAGACCACCAACTGAGCTGGCTGCCTCAGTATTCGGTGACTCGGGCAATGTGAGCCCCGCCTTCTCCATTGTGGACCCAGCAGGAACGGCTTCTGCGTGAAATCAATGATGACGAGCTTGAATACGATTGTTCACACAATCGCACAAGTATCATGTTTACTGTAGTATGAACTCCTGTTGGACTTTTGGTTTCGTTTTATTTCCGCTGAATATTGTATGGTATATTGTGGATGTATCTACGAATATCGATGGAATTCTCTTAGACTGAATTGTTTATCCCTTCCGGCCGGGTTCGCTCGCAGCGGCAGAATGACGCGCGGGCTTTGTCTCCATGTTCCGAACCAAATAGCATGCTCAGCGATCCAATTGTGGGATATTCAAAGCGGGAAGCACTCCGTCCGAAGCTGTCCGAACACTTCCCAAGCGGACAAAGGCGCCTCCGTAGGCTGGCACCCGAATGGATGTAGACATTTTGACCACTACTGGGGCACTGGCGATCTTTGGGACCGCCGCCTGACCGACGGGGCTCCGCCCACGAGTATCCCAGGCTTCAAAATTCAAGTTTTTGAATGGAATACTAGTGTTCGCGAGCGCATGGCGACCACCAATGCCGGTGGTACATAGAACATCCATGCTGGTATGAGGATATGACAGAATAGTGAAACTACATATTTATCACCAGGACACGGGGCTGCGCGCCTTGAGAAAACGCCCTATCCGACAACTTTGAACCTGCTCTCGATGCCGTTGCCACTGCGTATCGAATTTGCCGCCGCGCGGAAAAGGGGATTCCAAAGAGATTAGATTCTCAATTCCTCACTTCTGCCACAGGAGCACCACTAGAGCTGCAGTTGATAGATGTTCGCGTTTGGGATACTTGATGGATATCAGTTGGAATGCCAAGGGCTGACACCTGAACCCCCGCCGCATCAATCATTTGATAATGTACAAGACATGATCAAAGCGCAGCTAGTCCCCTGTCCGACGAATCATTGCAGGGCGAAACGGAGCGTGTATATCAGTTCTCGTGCTTCGGATGCGGGTGGACACAATGTACCCTGGCTCGCAATAATTTCCGATGCGTCTCGTCTGGTGTTCTCCACAAAGACACTGTGAAAAACAACGAAGAGGTTATGCGGGAAATTGACAACACCGGTTGCTGCTGCATTATTCCGGAATCTGCGAGCCCCAAGATACCTCTATTTCCATCACCTATGTATGCGTGATGACATTCCCACCTGATTCTGGTGGTCCCGATGTGCTGAAAATGCATGGAACATTTTCGAGTCCTTGGGATACACCAAAATATGCTCAATCCATTCTATGAAGAATGTCCTCACGATAAAAATGATTGGTACGACTGGCGGGGTGGGGTGAACTTATTTCATTGTATCAGAGCTCACGCGCTTAGCTCTCTAGGGCGCGGAGCTCGGTGATGAATTCGGTAAATTCAGCCCAAAATTTAATGCAATCTTTTGAGTAGGTTCATCACGTGAAAGTCATGTTTCGTCATCATGATCATGCTTTCTCGATTTTTAGTACCAAAGTTTGTGCACGCTGTGGTCGCCGAGAACCGTTTGGGGCACGTCGCACCAATTCCAAACGTCGGTACCCAAGGCAAGAGTCCTGCTACCGGCAGCCAGACATTTCTACATTGGAGAGACGTTCAGGAGAGCTCATCTTGTGAGTGCTTGAACCCTCAATCGACGTTTTAAACCTCATCCAGGAGCTCAATTTCATGTTGAAAATAGTTCAAGGATGTTGGTACGCTAGCGAGCTTACTCAGATCGCGCTGCAGACACATTAGATCGTGCTCCTTGCGTCGTCTTGACACCATCTGTTGAATGAAGTAGAAGCTATGTCTTGGGAATGCTTGATACGGCCATACTGCGGGCCTACTACGTCATGCTTCTCTCTACCATTGTTTTCGTTATCTTTGGTACCACGACCTTCAAATCAAATGTTCCCAGTGAATCATCGGCAGTCGGGGAACTCCATTTGCCTTGGGTACTTATGCCAGTCAATTGCGGGCTTGTAACACGTAACTGTTCCACCAAACAGCCATGACAAACCCCTCCATCCCTCGAATTGCAATTATTGGCGCAGGGTAAGTAGGCTAACATCGTGTCATTAAAAGCTAACTATTCCGTATAGCCTGGGAGGCGTGTCATTCGCTATCGGCTTGAAGCGTCAGCTGGGATACGAGGAGTTCATTGTGCGTCAGCCGCGAGATTCAATACGGCCTTGCTGAGACCAATTAGATATATGAGAAAGCCTCAGACGTTGGGGGACCTGGCGGGTGAGTCTTATGACACCACCTTCAAAATTGAATCTTGAATAATGTATTCCTTCTAAGGACAATATATACCCCGTACGCTTGATGTCCCTGACACAAGATGCCTACTCACCTATCGCAGGGGTGCGCCTCCGATGTGCCCATGCACTGGTTCTCACTCTCGACCGATCTTAACCCCAATTGGACCTCCACTCACGGTAATAACGATGAAATACAACGATACTGGAAGGAATTATCCATCAAATATGCAATTGAGCCACACATTGCCTACAACCACCTGGTCCATTCGGCCACCTGGGATGCAGCTGAACAGCTGTATCATATTGTCGTCGAAGACTTGAAGACGGGCACAAAGACATCGACTAGTGCCCATATTCTGATATCCGCCGTGGGGATTCTCGAGGTCCCGCGTGCCCCCGACATTCCCGGTGTCAAGGATTTCGCGGGGGATGTGTTCCACTCGGCTCGGTGGGACAAGTCGGTGGAGTTGCACGGGCGGAAGGTTGCTGTGATTGGGAATGGCGCATCCGCGTGGGACACTTTCATTTGCTTTTGTTGTATTTCGTTTCACACTTCGACGCCCAGGACCCAGTTCGTTCCCCTCATCGCATCGGACCCCGAGGTTCAAGTCACTCAGTTCTGCCGCACGCCCAACTGGTTGCTCCCGCCCGTATGTAAACCTGTGGTTACTGAACGCGTAACTCATAATACATACAATAGATTCGCGCAAACTATTCCTCGCGGATAATATGGATTTTCCGCAATATCCCCTTCGTTATGAAATTGTATCGTTGGTGGCTATTCCTACGCGTCTGTCGTCACAATTGCCACCTGCATGTAATATATACTAACAGAACCCCAAGAGTGATATTTTGTATTTCACGGTCTTCAAGAACGGTTGGTTCCGCAGTAGATTTGCAAAGGTGATTTGGTCGACCGACAGCTTATCACTCAATCATGTGAACTCACTACGCCCGAACTAGACTCTCAGGAAATACATCTTGGCGAACGCCCCCGAGGAGTACCACAAGCACATTGCACCCACATACCGTTGGTTTGGCATTTGTTCGATGACTGGCCGGTTGACGATGCATTAGCCCCTGGTTGTAAACGCATGATCTTCGACACCAATTACACGAATACGCTTCACAAGCCCAATATGGATGTCAATTGGGATGGAATAGACCGAATCACCACGGATAGTATCCTGACAAAGACAGGTGTGCACCGGGTCTCCCGTCCAGCAGGTTCTGCGCTGATGCCTCCTAGGCGAAAAACTCGCATTTGATGTGATGATATTCGCGACTGGATTCGTAGTGGTAATTTGATGTCCTATTACCCCTCCGCCGAGTCCCAATGATGGCTCTAGGACAGATACCCCATCAATGTCCGAGGAAGCAAGGGCATGACTGTCCAGGATTATTACGACTCCCAGGAGGGCCCTAAGGCTTATCTGGGCACATCCGTCCCCGGATTCCCGAACTTCTTCATGCTCTCAGGTATCTCGTTTCTAGCCGCCCAGTACCCTGCCCACCTGAAGCGGCTAATAGGTCCCAATACAACCACTGGTCACATATCACTGATATACACTGTGGAGGTTCAAGTAAGGAGACATTAGTGCAGGTGACTCAGAAGTATGTCTTACGGCGCGTCCCAGGTTAACTACATCATCAAGCTCATCAAGCCCATCCTGGATGGGGATGTATCGTCATTTGAAGCCACAAGCAAGGCGACGGATGTTTACAATGACATGATCCAGAAGAGGCTTTCCAAGTCGGTCTTTGTGTCGTGCCTTTCCTGGTACCGGACGGGCGGGGATGGGCGCATCACTAGCATCTTCCCTGGGTAAATGGATTCGCCCCTTCGACTTCATGTATTAACATGCTACCAGGGCATCGACGCAATTCTGGTGGTGGCTGCGGCGACCGGTGTGGAGCCATTACACGGCGATCGGGGCGGGGAGATGGGAGAGGCGTCTCCGGAATCGGAGGATTCGGCGCTCCCTGCTTTTCCTGGCATTGCTTGTGGCTGCGTCCCTCCGTTTTTTAGGACCTGCGGGGCGGGGCAAATTTATTTCATTGTATCAGAGCTCACTCTCTCAGCTCTCCAAGACACGGAGCTCGATGTCCTGGTGATAAATTAGCAGCATTTCTGTTATTTTCTCCCACCAACATGAAGTTTTCACATGTCATTGGCATGGGCGATTGCTGAGCGCTCGAAAACATGCCACGTTGTGGTGACGAACCGAAATGCGGAAGTCGCATCAATTTCAATCATAGGTACCCAAGGACCCCACCGCAAGCGGCTGGGCATGTCTATGTTGGAAAGATGTTGAAGAGGGCTCTTCATGCGGGTATTCGTGTCTTCAATGGTTTTAAACCTCATTCGGGAGTCAAGGGTGGTTGGTATGCTAACGCGCTTATGCTGTAGACCCATTAAGCCATGCTTCTCAATCTTGGCCCGCCGATCCAACACGCCCCGTCGCTTGCATCATCTTTAACACCATTTGACACCTCAATTGAACGAAATGTCTTAGGAACGATTGATGTGACTGCTACAGTCACGCTTCCTTCTGCCAAAATATGACCTAGCTCAACATATGTCCTGTCGTTTCATTAAGTTTTGACACCTTTCGAATGTTCCTAGTTAATCACCGGCAGTTGGGGAACCTCATTCGTCTTGGGTAATTGGGCTTATAACATATGACACTTCCTGTCTTCTCCTGTTGAACAACCATGACAAACCCCACCACCCCTCATATTGCGGTTATTGGCGCAGGGTAAATGGGTTATGTATCCTTGTGCCACTTAAATTTAACCATTCCACACAGCGCGGGAGGCCTGACATTCGCTATCGCTTTGACGCGCCAACTGGGATATGAAAATTTTATCGTGCGTCAGCTGTGAATTGATTTCAAATATGGCCGTTGATCACGCCAACTAGATGTATGAGAAAGCCTCAGATGTTGGGGGAACCTGGCGGGTGAGTTCCACGATATCACTGTGACCTTCAAAGTTACTCAGGCACTTAAATAACGCGCCCCCTCTAAGGACGATATTTACCCCGTGCGCTTGATGTCCCTGACGCAAGATGCCTACTCATCTATCGCAGGGATGCACCTCTGATGTGCCAGTGCACTTTTTCTCGCTCTCGACCGACCTCAATCCCAATTGGCCTTCCACTCATGGTAATAGTGATGAAATACAACGATACTGGAAGCAATTATCCATCAAATATGCAATCGAGTCACACATTGCATACAACCACCTGGTCCATTCGGCCACCTGGGATCCAGCTGCACAGCTGTATCATATTGTCGTCGAAGACTCGAAGACGGGCACAAAGACATCGACCAGCGCCAATATCCTGATATCCGCCGTGGGGATTCTCGAGGTCCCGCGTGCTCCAGACATTCCCGGCGTCAAGGATTTCGCGGGGGATGTGTTCCACTCGGCTCGCTGGAACAATTCGGTGGAGTTGCATAGGCGGAAGGTCGCTGTGATTGGGAATGGGGCATCCGCGTGAGCATACTTTCATTTTGTTTCTTTTCACGTTTCATTTCTCACTCCCGGCGCCCAGAACCCAACTCATTCCCCCCATCGCATCGGACCCTGAGGTTCAGGTCACTCAGTTCTGCCGCACGCCCAACTGGTTGCTCCCACCCGTACGTCAATTGCTACTACTAAGCGCGCACTTAATATGTGCGGTGATAGGTCCGCGCAAATTATTCCCCTCTATCGATATGGACTTTCCGTAATATTCCCTTCGCCATGAGATTATATCGCTGGTGGCTATTCCTACGCGTCTGTCGTTTTGTCCGCCTCTAAGCGATATATACTGACCGAACCCCAAGAGCGAGATTTTCTATTACGCGTTCTTCCGGATTAGCTGGTCCCGCGGTAGATTGACAAAGGTGAATTGGCTGACCAACAGCCTACCACTCGGTTAATAAATTCGCTACTATGCCCTGCCTAGATGTTCAGGAATTATATTTTGAAGAACGCCCCCGAGAAATACCACAAGTACATCGCACCTACATACAGTTGGTTTAGCATTTGCCCAATGACTGGCCGGCTGATGATACATTTATTTGGATTAGCCCTCGGCTGTAAGCGCATGATCTTCGACACCAATTACATAGCCACACTCCACAAGCCCAATATGGACGTTAATTGGGATGGGATAGACCGAATTACTGCGGATGGTATCCTAACGAAGACAGGTGTGCACAACTCTCTCGTTCAGCAGGCCTCGCGCCGACGCGGTTCAGGTGAAAAACTCTGCTTCGACGTGATCATATTCGCGACGGGATTCACGGCGGTAAGTTGGTGTCGTACAGCCCCCTCTGCTTGGTCTCACATAATGGCTCTAGGACAAATATCCAATCAATATTCGAGGAAGTAAGGGCATGTCCGTCCAGGATTATTACGACTCTCAGATGGGCCCCAAGGCCTATCTGGGTACATCTGTCCCCGGATTCCCGAACTTCTTCATGGTCTCAGGTATCTTATTTCTAGCCCGTCTCGCATACTGCCCGCTCAAAGCGGCCAATAGGCCCCAACACAACCACCGGTCACACATCAGTCATATACTCCGGAGAAATTCAAGTAAGGAGGCATTAGTGTAAGTGACTTGGAAGTGTGTCTGACGGGGCTGTCCTAGGTTGACTACATTATCAAGCTCATCAAGCCCATCCTGAATGAGGATGTATTGTCGTTCGAAGTTACAAACAGGGCAACGGATGCTTATAACGACAAGATCCAGGGGAGGCTCTCGAAGTCAGTCTTTATGTCGTGCCTCTCCTAGTATCGGACTGGTAGGAATGGACGGGTCACCAGCATATTCCCTGGGTAATGGATTCGCTCCTCCAACTCCATACACTAATGTGACATCAGGACATCGACGCAATTCTGGTGGTGGCTGCGGCGACCATTGTGGAAACATTACATCAGGGTTGGGGGGAAAGGTGGGCGAGGGGCCTCCGAAATCAGGCGATCGTGGATTGCCTGGTCTTCCTCCTAGGATTGCTCGCGGCTACGTACATCTACTCTTTAAAACCTAGAGGGTTAGGTACACTTGAATGGCTGCGAGCTCTTGCAAGCTCGGACCGGGCGAGTTCGATGTTGTGTGTTGTGAGGAAATGGGGACGAGGAAGATGAGAGAGAGCAAGATCGATTGGGAGACTTCGATGAGACATAAACATGGGGAACTGTAGGTACATAATAACGGGAAATTGTAAGGTACTGATACAAATTATGGTGTCCGAGAAGACGAAAGGGCAAACAGGCAAGGATTTCAAGTCCATGTTATGTGGAAAATGTTGTTGCTTCGCACTATGAAGGGGAGATCGGTAGCGGGTGTTGGGAAGAGATCAACACGCACGTTTAGCTAGGCCGCGCTGGTGCAGCGCGCAATTAGTGGGTTGAACCGTTGCCAGCTACTGGCGCGTTCCTCGCATGAAGCGGAAACATCCACGTAATTTCATTGTATCAGCGCTTGCTCTCTCAGCTCTCCAAGGCACGGAACTCCATGTCCTAGTGATAAATTAGTAGCTCCATTGCCCCTCGCTAATATGAAGTGTTTCATATACTAGTATGGAACCGTGGTGTACCCTGGTGTACCAAGCGCTCATAAACACTATATCGTGTTGACGATCTACGACGTGAATGCGGAGTTGCATCAATTTGAATCATGGCGTGGGGGCCAAACGCCGATACTTGGGTCTTAGAGCTTGAAGCTCAGGCTTGAACTTCAAATTTAGAGACAGCGAGCAGGCCGTAACAAGAAGTAGTACCCAAGGGTCCTACTGCAGGCAATCAGGCATTTCTACATCGGAGAACATGTTTTCTGAGTACAATCGTCATTCAAGAGTCAAGTACCATATGTCGAAATTATTCATAAATCATTCCCCACTGATTTGATAGGGGGGAAATTGATCACACTTACCGTATTTTACCCACACATAATTTTTTTACTTTGGGAAAACACCGCGGTAATCACAAGATGTTTTTCCCCATTTTTCCGGCGTAAACATGCTGAGCGTGGGCCGAGCGTCGGACTGCCCATAGCACATCACGGCCGGTGACTCGAAGCGGTGCGGTAGGCGGGCGTGGTGTTGGTACGCATTCAAATAATTCAGGAATTTAGGTTACCCTTTAAGAGAAAATCCCCATCCGGCTCTTATTACTGGTCTCCTCCTCGAACCCAAGAACGCGGCCACAGCGAGGTGGGCATCATACTAGGTAATGCAGGCCAAATAATGAAAATCTCGCCCGAAAATTACAAGGACTCCCTATTTCGGCAAGTTCCAACTCCTTGGCTGGTACTACTTGCTGGTGCTTGGCGCAGACCAGCCCCGCACAACCGAGATAGTGAAAATTGAGGAGGGTTGAACGTCAACTCGAGCTGATGTGTAAAGACGAGGACACACGCCGGTGGGTGGGAGCCGTCGCAGCTCGGCCCGTCATAGTGCTCAAGTTTCGGGTAGCTACCGTGGAGCGGGAGCAAAGATTGTTGGTGCTGCTATAGGCCTGGGTGTATCGAGGGCGTGTCAGAATTTTTTTTGAGAGGCGCGCGGTGGCCAGTCGTGTATGTTCGCAGAGACTTGTTCAATGGATTCCCTAATCGGCCCGGAGCAATTTCAAAGGGCAACTGCCTCCAAACAGTCCCAAACCGGGCCCAGGCCGACGCGCCACCACCACTTGCTCCAAGTTTGTCACCACCTCGCAAATGCGCTTCCAAAATTCCTTCATCTGCAGTCTTCTCGCTTGTTCGCTAGGTTCACAAATATACAGTACCCTCAGGTATATCGTCACATAACCATCACTGAATTATTTTCTTTCGCAGGAGCATCACAAATTATTGCAGAGGCCACTGGCCTCAACTTGTAACTTGAGGATCTGCCAGGATCTGCCATTGTTGGCACGAAGGAATTTCGGCTGGACTCAAGTTTTTGATTAAATCCGTTCCTGGGATTTACGATGATGCATAAATTTCAAGCGATGGAGTCGATCAAAAACTGGATCAACCGAAATTCCACAAATTATTGCAGAGTCGGGACTCAGCGCTACCTTTGTATATATAATTAATATCATCAAATCCCAACAGGTACTGGAAATCATTGATCAAGGCTAATATTATTCTACTTGATCTACTATCGCGACAATATTGTCGGCCTAGTCCGAACCCCTCTCCTAGTGTCATGGGGGCTATTGGTTTGTCGTGGTACATATGTGTATTGGATGGTGGGTGGAGAGGTATAAAACCCACTCCGCCTAATGAGCTGTAGCACCAAAAATCTCGCCCCCAACCTTTCCGTTCTCTCAAAATGATAAAGTCACTCGCTTTTGTTCTACAGCTGGCTGTCCTCCTTGCTTCCGTTCAGGCCGCCCCTGCGCCGCCTCCTGGAAATTCTACTTGCGCAGTATACGTTGTTCCGGGGCAGCCCGGAGGGTTTACTAAACGGACAGTCATTGACTTCTCTAAGGCCAGCGGGGGTAGTGCCGCTGCTTTCTTGGCGTGCGTTTCTCCATATTGGTCCCTTAAATATGTGTGTCTAACGACGAAACTATTAGCCAACACGAAATGGGTATCAGTAACGATCTCATTACGCATGGCCCCATCCCCCATGCATTCACAAGCAATAATGTCGCCCTTGGTTCTGGCACACTTAATCTGAAGGTTTCTGCGTATTCTGGTAGCGGGAGCGTCCAAAGCGCCGAAATCTCCACCAATGAACGATTCAAGTATGGATCCATCCGTACTGTCGTTAGATCAAGCCCCACGCCAGGTGTTTGCGAAGGGTTCTTTACATACGGTATGAGCACTTCGCGCTGAATCGCCTGTCGCTAAATGACATCATGGACAGCTGGTGATACACAGGAATCTGACTGGGAGATATTGACAAGCACAACTATGAAATCTTCAGGTCCAGCCGTCCCAAAAGGAATTTGGGCCTCCAATCAGGTACGTCCCATTTCAATCAACAATGCAGTTGTGATTTAGGCATTTTTTTAGGCATTGGAGGTAGGGGGCAAGTCTACGTCTAAAACTATTCCTCTTAACTCAAATCCTTCTAATGGTTTCCACGGTACGTGCTGGCTTGAGCTCAAGATGTGACTTTGTCTAACGTGCATTCTCTAGAACTGCGGCTCGACGTATGTTGCCAACCGTTATGGGTCCCCTACGCTTCCGACACTTACCTGCTGCTTTTAGTGGTTCCCTGGCTCAACTACCTTCTTCTACGATAAGGAGCGGAAGACGAGACATACCACCAACGTGAGTGGACTTTAAAGTCTGGATCACCCTTGCTTTCCTCAGCCATGTGATAGGTGCCCAACGCCGACAGCAAGTGGGTGGTGAATGCATGGAGCAACGGGGATAAGAGTTGGTCTGCTGGACCCCCCACCGCTGATTCAATCACGCGGATCCGTTCAATCGTTATTTACAACGGCTATACTACCTCCACCGGTGGGGGCGCCACCTGCAACATCTAACGTTCCTTCAAGTTATCGATTCAATTTGTTCATTGTTAATCTGTTCATTGTCTTTCACATATCACATAGGTTCATACCAGTCATTGCGGTGCAATGCGTCACTCTTTTGTTCTACTAGTTGGATGTAGCAAATTATGTAAATAATTATTATCATACCATCTTTTTTCTTCTCATAGCATCATGGCGTGACATATGCAACAGTAGACATTGCAAGCAGGCGCGGGGGAGCGCTGAAAGCTCACGCGCTCGTGTGCTAACAGTCGCATAGGACACGATCTGGGTTGGTCGGGTTGCCATGGTCGGGCTGATGTCGTAATACGCATTGCGCGGCGCGCGTTCCTGACTCCGGCTTCCACGTGGCCTCCATGTGCACGCTTACACGAAGCCAAATATTTGCGCCGATACGCGCCCATTTCACTTCAAGCGTGAGAGGAGTCGCAGGCCAAGGTGATCACGCTGGATCCTATGTACAGTTTCAAGCGCTTGCGCAAACCCGGGTGCGCCACCCATTAGCCGTGATTTTTCAACCATAGGACCGGTTAATTCATACCCCTGGCTCCCCGGACCCCACCCGTTACGAAACTCACGAAATACCTTTTAAATACGGTCACAATGGGATAGTGTGGTCAATACGCCAATGGAATCCCCTGCCATTCCTGCAACAGCACCTGCTGCGGTTCTCCACAAGGTCGGTGGAGAATATGTCCTCGCTGCCGACCACCCAGTCAAGCAGCCGTCCGAACTCAAACCAGATGAGTGCCTCATAAGGCTCGAGTATTCAGGCGTGTGTCATTCGGACCTCCACATCAAGAAGGGTGACTGGGGAAGGGATCCTATTTTGCCGTTGGTCGGCGGGCACGAGGGAGTGGGACATGTGGTTGCGATGGGCAAGAACTCAACTGAAGAGCTTGTGAAGATAGGTGATCGAGTGGGGGTAAAGTGGATCGCAGACGCCTGCTTGAGGTGAGCATGTTGAGCGCTACTATCAAGGGGATATATGACTCTAATCCGATAAAGATGCGAAATGTGCATGCAAGGCAGCGAATCTTGTGAGCATGACTACGAACTATGGTCGCTAACATTGACTTCCTGAATCCTGAACCTCTCGATCTGCAGCCTGTCTAACCAGCTTCGTTCGTTCACATGGTTTTATGGTCCATGGGACCTTCTCCCAATACGTCGTCAGTGCTGGTGACAGTGCCACTGAGACACAGCCTAATGTCGCTCACCGTAGGTATCATATACAAAGTACGTTACCCCCATTCCGGAGGGACTTCACAGCGCCGCGGCCACGCCTATATTGTGTGCGGTAAGCCGTTTTGATTGTCGTCCCGGCTTCTAATCACACTTTATCAGGGCCTGACTATTTATAAAGCACTCAAGCAAACCAACGCTAAAGCTGGCGACTGGGTTTCTATTTCAGGGGCGGGGGGCGGGTTGGGACATCTAGGTACCGTCCACTCTTAAATAAATGCCCCGGGCTGCACGTTAACGCACGGGCGTTGTCTAGGTGTTCAGTATGCCGTCGCGATGGGATTCCGAGTTTTGGCAATTGGTAAGCCGTCTGACTTTCTAGCTCTCACGTTCAACCCTGAATTTGATCCAGACACCGGTGCCGCAAAGAAAGAGCTATGTCTCAGACTAGGAGCGGAGCAATGGGTCGATTTTCTTGAAAGCAAGGATCTCGTGAAAGACGTTCAAGCGGCTACCGGCGGCTCGGGCCCGCAAGCAGCGGTTGTCGCTGCTGGAGATGTAAGGAATCCAAAGGAAGAAAACATAATCCTCGTTGACTAATCAAAACAGGCTAAACCATTCAACCAAGCTCTCACGTATATACGCTTTACAGGAACCCTAGTCGTGGTGGGAATGCCGGGGAAGGATGCTATTTTGAGTGTCCCTATCAATTTTCTTGTTTCCAAGGTCAGAACTGCGGAAGATCCGAATGACCATAGAGTAACAATTAACGTTTTTTGTAGAGCGCCACGATCGTAGGAACAGCAATTGGGTGTGTACCCGTCCAGACTTCTGGGTAATTATACCCAACTGTTTTCAGGAATCGGAAGGACATGGCTGAAGCCCTCCAACTTGCTGCGCACGGAAAGGTTCAATGCCAGTATGAGGTTAAGGAGTTGAAAGACCTCAATAGGTAGCGCTCTTACGAGAAAACACATTAAGGATATGCTAATGAGCGTTTCAGCGTCCTCGATGATCTAGAAGGTGGCAGAGTTGCGGGAAGGGTTGTCTTGAAACTCTAAGCATGAAAGGCCCGAAAGATTCAAGGACTCTACCGACTATCAACTTACTTGTTTCTCAATTTTCTGTCTCTACCAGGCTGTATAACAATCGATGTCAATGTCAGAAAACTTTCGCGTGGGGTGCATGCAATGCATAGTCGGATTTCAGCATTCTAGCACTGCCGTGATGGAAGAGCAGTGGTCTAGGCCCAGCGCGGAAAGCCGAGAAGAAGGCCCCGAATAGTGGCAAGTTAAGCCAGAGATCGCTATCAGGAAGCTGAGTCCGCCTCATTTTCTTGATAAGCATTAACCAGAAAGCGCAGTCAAACGTTGCCTTCTCATACAGGCCCCTATGAACTTATGTGGTGAGGTCGGGCGTCGTCCTATAATGCTGTGTAGCTCAGGCCCGCACATTCAGTGGCCCCCGTCCACGCGGGGGAAATCTCGCTTCTATCCGGCGTTTTACGGCAGTGCATCTATTTATAGCACTCTCAGGTTCAAGAACGAACCAGTACGCCTGCCACCCGTCGCGGCGGAATGCTGGGACGACCCGACAGAACACTATTTTAACTGGTCTAAATGGTGGAATTCTTATCCTACGTCCCAATTCTCGACCATGTCCTCAAGCCCTGATATCAATTATGCGAAGCTATTTGGCTTGGGGTCAGCGGCTGCCCCAGTAGTTTTCGCCGTTCTCTATATCCCCCTTCTTGGTTGGTTTGTACGCCAATCGATTGTAAGGCCAACTTTTGTGTTCAGAACCTTGGCTTTGTTCTGTGCAAGTGAGTAACTCATTTCTCTTATGTATTACAATGCTGATAGCACAACAGTTCGTATCACTGCCTTCATCATCCGTGCAGTTCTAGCCGGATCGGACTCGGCTGGACACAACCTGGGGCTCCTGATTGGCGATGAAATCCTGGTTAGCGTTGGGTTCGCCGGATTGTTATATTCTGCGTATACCCTTGTTCTAGATCGGTGGGCTATATTTCCGTGCATTCTAAATTTTGGGATCGCTAAATATCCAGTGTCATCCAGCATGCTGCTTTCTGATAGTTCCAAACCAACCGGCATGATCGCTCGCCTGGCCGCCGACCGAATTATATTCCGAGTCGTCATGATAGTCGCTGTAGCGCTTGGTGTTGTCGGCGTATCCTATGCACAGAGTTCTGACCCCCATACCGCTAACGGTGGAAAAACCCTCCGAATAGTCAGCACAGTTACCCTCCTCGTCCTCACCGTCATGCAGGGCTATCAGACGCTGAGAGCCGTTCGGGTCGAATGTAAGAGCATATCCTGTCACTGTCACAGCATTCTTAGTCATACTTTATAGCAGATAGGCAGAGCGACGAATCCTGGGGAATGAAGCGTGGAAGCTATATTCTTTGTGCCATTTCTATGCTTCTCTTCATACGAGAGGCATTCACCACAGCGACATCAAGTGATGCGGCCAAACAGAATGGCGAGCATCTCTGGTACCCACTTTCCGCCCTTCCAGAGATTCTTGTAGTGGCGTTATACACTACACCCGGCTTGGTTCCCCCCCGCTCCGAGCTGCCGACGTGAGGCGATGTTTGGCAGGGAACATTGCTATAAGGCGTTTCCGCCTCTACCCCAAATGATGATATCTCGTCGATCCAGATCTCCACATCCCCCTTGGGATCGCACGTATTGCCCACATCATACGGTCGAAATATAGTTATCGACTCCAGATGCATGAACGCTATTTCCGTTCAGTGTGGATCTTGCATCCCAATAGCTATTAATCTAATTCCAATCCCGCGGCCTTCACGAATACGTATATCATGGGGAACGTTGGTTGGTACCTGGGTTATGTAGAATCCACCATTGTGATTCCAAGACAATAATATAACGCTCTCCGAATGGATGTACCCACAACATGTCCCTATGACCGAAAAAATCACAATCCCCGCCTCAAAATCCCCTTGGAATCATGAAGTTAAATGGAGGGGAGGCGTATCCGACTGCCCGTCCTGAAGTGAATCTAATATACCCCCTTTTCAACGATCCAGGTGTTGAATCGGCCATCCCAATATAAAACGACATATTTATCCAAGTGGAGGTTGGCTCGCTCGCTTGTGCCGGGCCGGAGGTCCCGTGCTTTAGCAAATGCCTTTTATTGAAGTGGGGTAGCGCTTTTACAAAAGAGCACGTTTCATGGATGGCCTGGAAAGTGGCAAAATTGCGGGAATGGGTGTTTTGAAACCCTAAGCACGAAAGGCCCGAAGGATTCAAACACTCTATCAATTATCAAGTTGTTTGTTTTCCGATTCGTGCATGCCCTCGACAACTTATGTCAAATGCCACCCTAATATCACGTAGCTTAGGTCCACACATTCGGCGCCCCTTGTTCGTGCGGCCCCGAGAGATCTCGCTTCCATACGGCACTCTACAGCTGTGCATCTATTTTTAGCACTCTTAAACCCAACAACAAAACCGGTGCGCCTGCCACCTGTTGCTGCGGAATGCTGGGGCGTGGGACGTCCTGGAAAATCACTATTTTAGCCGTGGTTTAAGCGGTGGAATTCTTTATCCTACGTCCCAATTCTCGACCATGTCCTCAAGCCCTGATATCAATTATGCGAAGCTGCTTGGCTTCGAATCAGTGGCTGCCGCCGTAATTTTCGCTGTTTTCTATATGCCCTTTCTTGGTTGGTTTGTACGCCGATCGATTGCAAGGCCAACTTATGTGTTCGGGACCTTGGTCTTGTTTTTGTGCAAGTGAGTGGTTCATTTCTCTTGGTATATATTACAACGCTAATGCTATCATAACAGTTCGTGTCACTGCCTTCATCATCCGCGCAGTTCTAGCTGGGTCAGATTCGGCTGGACACAATCTGGGCCTCCTGATTGGCGATGAAATCCTCTTTGGCGTCGGGTTCGCCGGATTGCTGTATTCTGCATATACCCTTGTCCTGGATCGGTGGGCTGCATTTCCGTGCATTCTTTTCGGCACTGCTGAACACTCAATGTAATTCAGCATGCTCCTTTCGACAGTTCCAAACCAACCGGCATGATCGCCAGCCTGACCGCCAACCGAAGGATATTCCGACTCGCCATGACCGCCGCCGTGGCGCTTGGCATTGCCGGTGCATCCAATGCCCAGAGCTCCGACCCCCACACTGCTAACGTTGGAAAGACCCTCCGGATAGTCGGCACGATTATCTTCCTTGTCCTCACCGTCCTGCAGGCATATCAGACGCTGAGAGTCGTTCGTGCTGAATGTGGGATACATCTTG
>JADNYI010000335.1:0-36693 GCA_015501065.1 Infundibulicybe gibba | reverse complement strand
AAACGCTCGGGATCGCCGGCAGATACGTCGGATGCGCCAGGATCGTCGGTGAACACTTCAGGACCGCTCGTAGATACGACACCAAAAACACCTACGGATTCCTCATGTCATGCCAGTGAAACTAGCAGCACCGCTGGGGGTCTCCAACAACACACGTCTCGGTCCGGGCGCCCACTAATGCCGTCCACTCGCATGGAGAAACTTAATGAGATTGGGACCGATGTGGGGAAGGAAAGTCGGCTACCTCGGCCTAAAGATTCGGCGCCGACAGAGCCACCAGAGTGGATGGATGAGGCCAAGAAATATCTGTCCGGGTTATCATTGGGCGAGGACTGGGTATCGTGTATTGAAGCATGGGTGAAGTTAGAGACGGCGCTGGAGTATGGTGCGAAAACGAAGGGAGTCCTTCCGGAGGCAAAAATGCGACCCGAAGAGTGGAGTAAATGGGTAGCGAAAAAACGCGGTGGGAGTCGTGCGTACCACTTAGCCCCCGACCTGGTCCAAGCACTTGACATCGAGGATTTTGGGGTCGCCTTTGTTAAATGGTGGCATCGCATGCAGCCTTCGTTCCGGCATAGCAACAATATCCTCCCTGCAGAAGTGTATACCTCGGCCGATGGCAACAACGATGACATCTGGGCACGTCTGCGCAAGGGTGGTCCGAGCGGCTTGGTCTCCGTGTTGACGATGTTAGGCTGGTGGGGTCGGGGAGGGAGCACTGATCCAAACTGGAAGGCAGCCACAATTGATATACGACGCGTATTAGAATGTATAACAGTGGCCAGCATGAAGCGCGCAGGTGAAGACTTGGAGCAGGATAGCGCTCGCAAGCGGTGAGTGACCAGAGTACTGACAGTGGAGAAAAATCTGATTCGGCAATCAGCAAAAAAAGTTGAAGTTTCGCTTGAACCGCATGGACTATGTGCGTCATATAGTGCCCAACTTTATCAAAAGGCGTTATTGAATCTTGATCATTCGCTATTGTTATTGCTCTTTATCTTGTTCGTATCGTTTGCCCAAATCGTTTGTTCATATTGTCTAGAATATATTTGTTTTTGATGTCTATTTTACGGCGTGAGGGTGGCCTGTATCAAGCAGTATGAGACAATGGGACTTATAAATGAAATGAAGGCGGCACATTGGGGATGTGAAGTGGGAGTAATGCATGACGAGAGACCCGGGGGTATAAGAAGGCTATTGTAAGTATTACGGCTAGGTGAAATGCCGAGGAACGGGCACTGAGTATACGTATTGCGTGACAGAAGGCCCGCAAATGGGCAAGGGAGAGGCTATAATGCATCATCTAAGCGGGATAAGGAGCGAGCGGGCGTGATGCATGACGGAAGGCCCGCAAATGATCAAGGGAATGGCCGTAATGCATCAGCCAAGTGGAATGAAAAGCGAGTGGGCAATGATGCATGACGACGGTCTGAGGGCGTGATGCATCAGCCCAGCGGAATGAGGGCGGGTGGGCGTGGCACATGACGACGGTCCGGGGAGGGGATGTGGGAGAAAAAGAGTGGTGCATCAGCCAGGCGGAATGAGGAGTAGGCAGGCGTGATGCATGACGGGAGGCGGAATGAATCCAGGGAGGGGATGGGGAGAAAAGAGGTGATGCATCATGCATCAGCCTAGCAGAATGAGGAGCGGACGGGCATGATGCATGACAGCGGTCCGGGGATGCGAGAGAAGAGGCCGGTTTGAGGGTGATGCATGATGAAGGCCCAGAGGTACTAGATGTGTTTGATGCATGAGCCAGGCGGAATGAGGAGCGGGCGGGCGTGATGCATGATGGGAAGCGGGCGTGATGCATGACGATGGTCCAGGGATGCGAGAGGAAGGGTTGATGCATCAGTGCAGCGGAATGAAGGGCGGGCAGGCGTGATGCATGAGGGAGTGATATGTCAGCAAAGGGGGATGAAGAGCGACTCACAGGCGTGATGCATGACGATCCGGGGAGGTGGGAGAAGAGGCTGGTCAGGGATGATGCATGACGGGCGGGGTGTTGAGGAACGGGCGGGTGTGATGCATGATGGGAACCGGAATGAAAGCAAGCAGGTGTGATGCATGACGACGGCCCGGGAATACAAGAGGGAGGGAGTGATGCATGACAATGATCCGGGGATGCGGGAGAGGAGGCTGGTTAGGGATGATGCATGATGGGCGGGATGTTGAGGAACGGGCGGGTGTGATGCATGATGGGAACCGGAATGAAAGCAAGCAGGTGTGATGCATGACGACGGCCCCGGAATACAAGAGGGAGGGGGTGGTGCATGACGATGCATCAGTCCAGCGGAATGAGGAGCGGGCAGGCGTGATGCATGACAATGGTCTGGGGATGCGGGAGAGGAGGCTGGTTAGGGATGATGCATGATTGGCGGGATGTCGAGGAGCGGGGGTGTGATGCATGACGGGAGGCCCAGGAGGTGCTATGTGGGTTTGATGCATGTCAAAAGGCCCGGGAACGGACGAGGAATGTGATGCATGACTGGGGGTGCGAGAGTGGTCAGATCCAGGGACGGTGCATCACAGAGATCGGGAGCAGAACGTTGAGCGGGCAAGGTGATGCATGATGGGTCAGGGAAAGAGTGGGGAGCCGGCGCGGCGTAAGTTGATGCATCATATGCCCAGGCGCCAGATGTTGAGGAGCGGTGATGCATAACGAGCCAGGGAAAGTGGAGGAGTGGGCGGCGGACGGCATGATGCATGACGCTCAGCTCGATGCATCACTCTTTGTGTAGGGAAAGGGAGGGTGCGGGAGATGATGCATTAATTACGGTGATGGGTGGTTAGTGTCAGTGATGCATCTGGATAAATCAGTGGTAACCGAAGGATGATGCATAATTATGACACTATGGGCTGTGGCCGCACGGATACACTGTGAGACCCTGTGACCAGGTAAGCAACACGGCGGAAATGAGCACCGGAAATATGACACACATATCATCTTTGGGCCCACGACTTTGCAGTTGAAGTGCACTGGTGATCGAGACACTATATTCACCATAATATTGAATACTGATGGGAAGGGAGGTTGATTCGTACCCTTTGCCATTTTTCCTCCGCTTAGCACTAATCTCGGCTCGATTTCTGATATTGACATTCAGTGGGAGGAGTTTCTCCTGAAATAAATAGACGTACTTGTCATAATATCGCTTGCTTTTAATATGACCGGCGGCCTTTTTTCATCTGGTGTGAAATGTTTCCGAGGGCGTGCCATTGAATGTGTGATGAGGCACTTGTGTGATTGCAGTCTAATAATACATTGTTGTGCACTTGCGGATGGCAATCACACACTGTCTGACTTTTACTCAAATCACTTCGCCTCGCTCAAAACACAGACGAAAGATTCGGGGTCCTTGATGGTGATAAGGAGATTGTAGAAGTCTTCTAGATCCTTCGGGATTTCGTTGAGATTCGGGATATCTTCGGTTTCGTTTTCGGGGATTGGTTGGAGGGGTTCGCGTCGTGTGGGAGCGGAAGATGATGATGAGGACGAGGAGGTGGAAGCGGTCGTATGAGTTGGGGAGGACGAGGAGGAAGTGGATTGGAGGGGGGAGTCAGAGGAGACAGCATAGTCAGTGGAAGTGGTGGAGGCGGTTGATGAAGACATGGTAGTGAACTAGATTTTCGAATGTGGGGATTCAAAAGATGGGGAAATCAAAGGGAGTGTCGTTTCTTATAAGCTTTGAGGATGTCGGAGGCATTTCCAAAGCTGCGTGTGGGAAGCCATGTGTTGTCGGTAGATGGATAACCCTTCCATTTCACATAGTACATCATGCCGTTTCCTTGTTTGCGGTGTTTGAGGATGGCTTCTATTTCATACTCTTCTTCTCCTTCTATTAGTTCCGGGGGTGGCTTGGTATAATTAGGTCCGTGGACTTCGTTTTCCTTGTATGGGGTAAGAAGGCATGCGTGAAACACCGGATGTATTTTCCATTGATCGGGTAGTTGTAGCCGGTAAGTGAGAGGTCCTAATACCTTGGTGATGGGAAAGGGGCCTTCTCATCATGGTGCCATCTTTCTGGTTTCGTATTTCAGTTTAAGGTTAGTAGCTTCTAACCATACTAAGTCATTCTTCTTGAAAGGAATGAAGTTTCGCATCGTTCTTTCCGCTACACGTTGGCTAGCCAGTTCATGTGCAGCGAGGGCTTCATCTCGTGTCTTCTGGAGGGATTGGAGACGTTCTTGTACAGCAGGTGTATCGGATTTGAGGAAAGGAAGGGGAACGGCAATAGGGTTGTAGCCCATCATGAGGAAGAATGGGGAAGCATTTCGTGCAGAGTGTAGGCGTTGGTTGTGGGTGAATTCGGCGGTAGGGAGGAATTCCACCCATGTTTCGGGGTGATTAATACAAAAGATCCGAAGGTAGGCTTCTACTTCTTGATTGACACGTTCCGTTTCTCCATCAGTTTGAGGGTGGTATGCTGTACTGAATGCGAGTTTGATGCCAAGGAGTCTTCCTAATTCCCTTTGTACTGCGGAGGCAAACTGGGGGCCACGATCGGAGATGATTTTATCCGGGAGACCAAATCGTTTGTAGACTTCCCGGAATAAAAGATTAGAAGTTCCTAGGGCATCAATCGTTTTGTTGCAGGGAATTAGAATTACCCCCTTAGTAAGTCCTTGGTCTACCATGACCAAGAGTGAATCATATCCATGGGATTTTGGTAGATCCGTAACAAAGTCCATGGAGATCTGTGAGAAAGGTCTTGGGTCCGTCGGGGGTTTTATCGGCATTACAGGTGGTGCAGTGGGGTGCGTGTTTACTTTGGTTTGTTGACAGGTAGCGCATCCTTCAACATAATTTTTGACAAATGTATACATTCCAGGCCACCAATAATTGCGACAGATAAGTTCCAGGGTCTTCATGTGACCAGGGTGTCCCATCATTGGCAAGTCGTGGTATCTTGATGCAATGTTCCTTCTCAGGGTTTCATCTGGGGGAATATAGCATCGGTCTTTGTAGAAGACCAGTTCTTCTTCGATTTTCCAGTCAGAAAGCGCAGATTTCATCGGAGGGGTACCCCCTTTCTTGAGTGCTTCGATGGCCTGGGTAATTACATCCTCTTTGGAGGAGGAGGCGAGAATCTGGTCACGGAGGTCGGTGTCAATAGTTTTCACAAATAACTCTTCCGGGAGTAATGTGATATCTTCATTATCGGTATCTTCTTCCAGGTTTAGGTCTTCTCTTCTTGATAAAGCATCTGATTGGACCATTTGCATTCCAGGGACATGGACTAATTTAATGTCAAATTCAGAGAGGAAGAGACTCCATCGTGCTTGGCATCGATTGAGTTTTTGGGCGGTGCGGAAATAGGTGAGGTTTTTATGATCAGAGAATATGGTGATTGGATGTGGGGAGCCTTGGATGTAGTGTCTCCAGGCTTCCAGAGCTCGTACAATTCCTAAGAGTTCTCGATCATAGATTTCATAATTTCGTTGAGTGGCATCAAAAGATTGTGAAAGGTAGGCACATGGATGCCAATCTCTGTTCATGTCACATTGGCGGAGTACTGCTCCCGTGGCAAACTTTGATGCATCGGACTCAATAGTGAAAGGTTTCGTGAGGTCTGGCATGAGAAGGACTGGTGCTTCGGCAAATTTTCGTTTCAACGTGTCGAATGCTTCTTGACATTCAGGGGTCCATTCCCATTTGAGATCTTTCTTGGTGAGGTTGTTGAGGGGTTTTGCAATATCCGAGTATTTTCCAATGAATCGCCAGTAGAAATTACCAAATCCTAAGAATGAGTGTACACCTTTTATGGTAGAGGGGGTCGGCCATTCTTTAATTCCTTTGAGTTTGGTGGGGTCCATGGCGATTTGATTTGGTCGGATGATCATTCCAAGAAATTCTACTTCAGTGGTTTCAAAGACACATTTCTCCAGTTTCAGGAAGAGGTCATTTTCCTGGAGTCGTTGGAGTACTCGTAGGGTTTTTTGTCGGTGTTCAAATAAGTCTGAGGAGTGGATTAAGATATCGTCCATGTAGATGACAATCCATCCTTCGTTAATCATGTTGTTGAAGAGTTCATTCATCATCATTTGGAAGGTGGCAGGGGAATTGCACATTCCAAAGAACATGACCTGTGGTTCGTATAATCCGCGATTGGTTTTGAAAGCGGCCTTCCATTGATGACCTTCTTTGAGTCGGACATTGTTGTACCCTTGGCGGAGGTCCAGTTTGGTGAAGATTGTGGAGCCTCGGAGTTTGTCAACAAGTTCTTGGATGAGGGGAAGGGGATAAGAGTTTTTGATGGTTCCTTCGTTTAGGTAACGATAGTCCTGACATGGTCGTAGTGAACCATCCTTCTTTCCTACAAAGAAAAATGGGGAGGCCATCGGGGATTTCGAGGGAGTAATATATCCCTTATCCAGGTTTTCTTTGAGGAATTTGTCCAATTTGACTTGTTCTCCGGTGTGAGTGGGTATATTTTGCAATCTTTGGGTACAAAATCTGGTTTCAGGTCTATGGCATGATCGTAGATTGGGGATTCGGGGAAGCATTTGGCGGCTTTCTTTTCAAAGACTTGTCGGTATTTCAAATAAGGTTCGGGAAGAAGTTCTTCAATCATTTTCGGTTTGTCAGAGAGGGAATCCTGGGCCATGGCTGTGGAACTCGTTATTTTTACACGAATGCGGACTCCTTGTCCTGTGGATACTAATTTGGACCGGTGGTCTTGAGTGGTGATTCCGATTCGTTGGCTGGGTTTGTAAAAGTAGCGTGGTCCAGTATATTCCAGTGTGATTTTGGCGACAGTGGGTTCGAAGATCGCTATTACTGGTTCTCCTTGGAGGTATGCCATGATGAGATCTCCTTCTGGGGGAATAGGGTCGGAGATAGGAGGTGCAGGGTCATGGATAGGGGAATACCCTGGAAGGCAGTATATGGTATCCGGTTCGTCAGGGTCAACTTGGTTTAGGTGGTGCGGTTCGATCTCATCTTCTTCCTCAGTGACATCTTCGATGGTAACTTTTTGGGAGGTGATTTTAGGTTTCATGTCTTTTTCCCGAATGGTGCGAATGATATTGGTGGCATTGAGGGAGAATTTGGTGGGATCTATCTCCATGGTCCCATGTTTCCAGTCAATGATCGGGTTAATTTCCCTTAGCCAAGGGAGTCCTAAAATAACCATTTCCTTTCCTAATCCGGTAACCAGTAGACGTGTTTTGAGGGTTTGTCCTTGAAGTCGAAGATTTACCCAGGTGTAATGGGTGATCTGTCCTTTGCTATTTTGGGTTCCGTCGACATTGAATACGGAGATTGGTTGTAGCAGTTCTTCTAGTGGTAGGTGGTGTTTTTCGGTGAATGTGGAGTTGATGAATTTTCCTCCTGCTCCGCAGTCAATGAGGGCTTGGGTTTTGACGTTTTCATTTCCTTCGATGCAAATAGGTAAATGCATAGATTGTTTATCTGTAACCGTGACTAGTACAGGGGAAATGAATAATTCTGGCGATACTGACGTCGATTCAGTTCGCCGATCTAAAAACCCTCTTCTTCCATCTTCTTTATAGCTACCGTTGATAAGCAAGCTTATCGTTTAGGGGTTCGCAGCTCACATCTCTACTGATATTGGGCGCATTGGGCGCACTCTTACAGTACTGATCGCACCCATTCCGCTCCGAACGCGTCGAGATCGCGCTTCAATTCCGATTCCAGCCGTAGTCTCCGCATGTTGATCGCAGCACTTCGCACTCGGATCGCATTACATTACATAGTTTCCTTACCTATTTACCATACCTCATGGCCGATAGCTCCGATATATAGAGACAGTAGCCACAACCATTAATACAAGTTCCCATTAGAGCTCGAAGCTCATCTCGCATGCTTTGGCATTCCTCACTCGTTTAGGGCAGTGCCCTCCTATGATCACGTCGAACTTGGGCTAGGCATCTCTTGCTAAACAGACACCCACTCGCAAACTGCGAAACACACAGGTTAGGTTTGGTTTTGCCACCTGGCCGCAGTGTCACATCACCGTTCTTTCTTCTTGGGATAGGCTAGCCATGAGGGCCTGGATGTGTGTGAATGCAACAGTTCCGTCGGGTGGTACTTCAACAATTCCAGAAGTGGATGGAGTTTCAATCTTCTGGATGCGGTAATTGTTTCGTGAGTTTTCTGGTGGGGTTCTTCCATTCTTGTGATCTCTGGCGCGGTGGCCAATCTTGTGGCAGACAAAGCACTGTCCTTTCTGCATGTGTTCCCTCTGCTCTTCTGTTGTGAGACAATCAACGTCCATGGCGAATGGGTCCCTTGGTGGGATATATCGTGGGGTGCTGGGACCCTTGGGTCTGGTGTATTGGGTTGGATTATTTCGTTGGTGTATTTGTTTACTTCTTCGGTATTGGCTATTGAATTGGATGGACATCTCGTACCAGAGATCAATGGTGGAGGGCAAAGGAATGAGGTTGTGGATTTTGTCGGTGAGAGCTTTGGCTAGTCCTCCTTGAAAGAACACGATGAGGGGTCCATCTTCGGTAATCTTGCTTCGAAGGGCCGCTTGTCTGAAGAGGCCTACGTAATCTTCTGCTGTTCCCGTTTGTCGGAGGACCATTAACTGATGAGTGGCGTCCCCTGTGGCATCTGCTGGGGAGAATGCTTCTTCCACCCATGTGATGAAATCTTGATAAGTTCCCCATCCACCTTCTAAATTTGCAAGTCTTTCCATTTCTGCTTCCTTCCAGGGTCCTGCTGTTCCTTCATCCATGTATGAGAGGGTAAAACCGATTTTTGCTATATCGGAGTCATAGACGGCGGTATTCAAGTTGAGGTAGAGGTTAACCGCTTTGATGAAGGGTGAGCATTGTTCTCTTTCTCCTTTGAATATAGCGGGAGTTCTGAGTTTGGGGGTCTTGGTGGCGGTAGTGATGGGTGTGACGGTGGTCATCTTGGGTGCTAGTGCGGGGGTTGGTTCTGGTTCAGGGGTTTGGAATTGATGTGACTGTGTGGGAGTGGAAGCTTCGGAGGAAGAACTATCAGAAGTGTTGGCAGAGAAGGTGTTTCGAGGTTGTCGTGGGGGTGCGGAGTATGGTTCGGTGAAATATGAGTCTGATACTGCTTGATAGGGATCAACGTTGTAGTGCCAACGGGAGGCGGTGTTGTCGAAGAAGAGTGGTGTGTTTTCTAGCCAAGTTCCTTGGTCGTTCTGGACAGCTCCTCTAGGAAGAACCTGTAAGGAGTGGGGAGCCACGGTGATCGGAGGGGTGTCGGTTTAAATCAATGGGTGCCAGAACCTAAAGAGGTTGGCAATCGGTAGATCTTGACCTTTTGTTAAGGCGGAGTGCCTTTACCAAGGTTCAAGCGTCGAATATCGTCCAGAGGTTCAAGTCAGAGTCTTGGGTCAATACCAACAAGACTATAGTCACTCCAAGTCAGGCTTTGACTTGGGTATCAGGGTTCAGTGATCAAGGTTCAAAGGTAAAGGGTGTAGTATTGCCTAGGTCAAGATAGAGAACAATGACAGTGTATCTAGGGTTTATATACTAGGGACCTTGAGGCGCGAGAACATAGTACAATGAGAAGAATAGACAATGTAAAGTAATAAAGCTGTTGAAGCTCAGTCAGCTATGATGTCATAGATGAGTCAGGTATTTAAGAATAGCAGCATGTGTTGGACATGCGATAGAACAATGAAGAATCATAGAACAATGTAAGTATCATCAAACAAAGGTAGTCAGAGAACAAAGAAGAAAAAGATAGGGGTGGGAACCGTTGTAACACATATATAGATGCTCAATGGGCTTACACCGATCCCAGTAAACCAAAGCGCGCGCGAACAGCTTCCGTCAGTAGTGATAACTCACAGCTCACATCACTGTGCTGACACGCTCCCAGGATAACCCGCTTCTCCTCTGGATCCCCGAAATCGAGCTACCTTAGTGAGCTACTACGTTTGGACGGCTGTGGTTCACACCAAGGCGGGTTGTGCCTGGATTGCAATACCGCCCAGCAGATATACTGGTGTGATGACTGTTTGGACACCCGGCTATTTTGCCAGGATTGCACTGTGAAGCGGCATAGCGCATTGCCATTTCACTGCCCAAGGGTATGTTGATATCACTATATACAATAATAGTAGCTGATATTCCAAACACAAACAGGAGTGGAAGAACGGGCACTTTGTAAAGGCGTCTTTGATGGACTTAGGCCTCTGCTATCAACTCGGACATCCAATTGGTCAACCATGCAGCAATCCGGCTATTGCGCCCAATAGCAGCTTTGTAGTAATCGATATTGATGCCATTCACCAGATCTCCGTCAGTTTCTGTGGCTGTCAGATCGCATATCCTCCGCATATCCAGCTACTCCGCAGCTGACTTTTCCCTGCAACTACGAGTGAACCCAAGACTGCCGCGACTTTTCGCGTTCTCGAACTCTTTCACCTCCTAAGCTTGACGTCCAAGATTTTGGCTTACAAATACTATCAAACAATACACCGACGGACTGATAACATTGGGGTCAATCCTCCCCCTGTAGGTTTTTCCTTCTTCAAGATGTTTTTTAACTAACATAAAAAATAGGATCATTATAGAACGTTTCTCTGAGTGGTACGCGAGTGGCGCCATCTGAAAATGCTCAAGCACGCTGGCCACGGCCACACCCCTCTGGCGTTTCTGGGACGAAGGGAGGAGAACTCGCATTATTATGCCTGGCATGCCCACATCCAGGGAAGAATCTTCCCAAAGACTGGCAGGAGTGCCCACCCAAAGAACGGTGTGTGTTATATTTCTATTTTATCTAAACACATACTTACAATACCCAGGTGGCGCCATGCCCTTTTCTTGGGAATCGATGCGAATTTTCGTTTGAAGCGTCTCCATGTTTCAAATAACGAACGCGACCCAAGTCTCAATCATGGCTACACCTATTTCGTCCATGACGCCACATTCAATGAATTTCTCAATGAGTACAACAAACGGATACCCGACGACACCAGCACATGCAGCAACCATGATGCCATCAAGTCTGCCAGTATTCGGGGAGGGAAAGGTACCGCGGCCTCGGGTGTCGGAACAATTGAGTGTAGCCATCACGATATGAAGCGGCCGGTCTCCTTGGGCGATTTACAGAAAGGGGAGCGGTGAGTCTTTCCTAGCTAGATTGACCCATCTAATTCATTTACAGCTATGTTAATATGGACTATTTCTTTCTTTCAAGCGTCCAGTTTGATTCCCCAGACACGCTTGTGGTTTCATATGACATCGCATGCCAGTGGTCCCGCAATCTCTTCAAACAGATGTCAACATACCCACCTGATTTACACATTCGCCAATCCACAAAATCTATCACTTTCGCCGTTCCGAAATTCCATCTACCCGCTCATCGGGAACACTGTCAAATTACCTACTCGCTTAATTTCCTCCCGCGAGTCGGGAGAACAGACGGTGAAGCACCAGAGCACAGATGGGCTTAGTGTTCAGAGGTCCGGTCCGGTCCGGTTTTTTGCCCTAAAAAGGGCAAGACCGGACCTGAGACCGGTCTGTCGGTTCATTTATTTCGAGGGACCGAGACCGGACCCCCCTAAACCAGTCTCTCGTGGTCCAATTTGCAGTCTCAACTGGTCAGGACCAGTCCATCAACTGGACCGAGTTCAAACCGGTTATTGTATAACCAGTTGCAACTGGTTCACGGCTTTGACTGGTCCTGACCGCTTTTCTGACCTACCTTTAGCTGATTTTGAGTCTCGACTGCCAGAAGTTGTACATAAAGGCCAACGAGGACCAGTCCATTCAACTTACAAGTATTCACCAATGGTAGAACATCAGATAGTTTAATATACCCTACTACATTACTCTACCTAATAATTGAGAACGACGAGGGCCTGACTGTCAACTGGAAACATTTTAAGTAGCTGATATGCGGTTATAATCATTTACGAACCATAAGCATCGCCGTGTGCATTTGAAAGAGTTCACCCCCGTGTGTAGCCGCAGGACGAGGGCCGGACTGTTGACTGGAAACATTTTAAGTAGCTGATATGCAGTTATAATCATTTACGAACCATAAGTGTCAGTCGCGCTCTCAAATCTTCGGGCCCGGTGCGACACGAGACGGCGTACACCAATACGCGAGCTTTCTTTGACTGCGATGGGGCAACTTGGTCGCAGACCGACTACGTGAATGCGAATGAACGTGGAGGAGTGCGATGTGCGACTCCTGTAGGGAACGTGGGTAGTCTACTCTGAGACTGCGAAACTGAGCTACGAGCTCTGAGGGGGAAACTCTGCTAGATTCTCTCTGTGTGAGGTGAAGTATGTACATGGCCTATATACTGTGCGCGAGTCGCGGCGTATGTAAGGGTCTATGTACGATGCGGTGGGCCGCCGATCATGTCCTGAGTCCGGTAATCTAAGGTAAAATAAGAGAATATGCAACAAACCCGGCGCGATCGCGCGTCCGCGTCTTGCTCGGGTCACCTAATGGGCACGTTGTCGAGGTGTCCGGGCCTCATGGAGGCTCTCGTGGTGATGTTGGTACGTGTCGCAGTCGGTGTGGGTCGAGGCGCGTTAGGGTCCTTTGTTGGGAAGTACTGAGTGCGCGCGGAGCTGTGTTGAGGCGCGATCCCGTATGTGCTGAGCTGCGAGAGGGTCCTATACGAGTGCGACGGCCTCGCATCGTATATATGAGGTGCGGCGAGCTGACCATGGCCGCTATCCTGGGTGTTGATGCGGTCCGAGGCCGTTGTGTGGGCTCATGGGTGCGCGTGTCAAGCCTGGCGAGTCGCGTTGATCTTATCTTGGTGCGAGATGTGGCCTACGAACCCATAAGCGCGCGGCGCGCTTATCAGCGCATCTGAAAGAGTTCATCCCCGCGGTGTCGATGGTCGACCCGCTAACAGTAAGAGTCAGGCATGGGGCATCAAGGGTTTAATTGTAGACCGGAGGGTGGATGCAAACATGCCACGAAATAGGTTAGTTGGGAATTACTCTACTCAAGACACCCGACGTACCTTGCATAGCTCACTAACACTTGGGGAAGGCCACTCGGTGATGAAGCAATGTTGAGAGGACAGGAGATCCGGATCCACCAATTTGATGACCCGTTGACCAGGGACGGCCGCTTGGACAGGAGACCAATCTGATGACAATATACCATCGACCAGGGAAGGCCGCTTGGACGGGAGACCAATCTGATGACAATATACCATTGACTAGGAAAATGTTCATAGAGCGGTCACATTAGAACTGTCAAATTCCATTCAGTACAAGATAGCTCACCAGCGCACAGGGATAAGGTGATGTCGAGGCTCAGATGACAGGCATCTTGTGAAAATGATTGATTGCACTACAAAAGCATCCGTAGAATGGTTAGTTGGGGATTATCCCGCTTAGGACTATAGGCTGCACCTTTGATAGCTTGCTGATGCAAACGGGGCAACGATAGTGTTGAGGCGACAGCAGACTCGCCTTGAATCTGGTGATATACCACCGCGTGTATTGTGCTGACCACTCGAGGACCATCGCGGTGGATGGCAGCGGGGTGGATGGGGCATCGTGAGGGTGCTGGTGTGACGGATTGGGTGAGCGCTAGCGATGAGTGGCAGTGAAGCGGATATGAGCAGGATGAGAGCGATGGAATGGGAGGGTGGCAGCAGAATGAATGAGAGTGAAAAATGAGGGTGACGTGGCGGTAGGATGGATAATAGTAGTGGTTGTAGTAAGACGGGCCAAGGATGGTGAGAGAGAGTAGCCTTGAGGCAGGTGGAGACGAATGGACAATGACTTGTTGACCAAAACGGAAGCGGCGGGATAGACAGTGATGGTGGAAACGATGAGACAACAACTCCGATTTGAGACCTGTGACATGGAGTTACCGAATGAATGCAGCTCACCTGCTCAAACTATCGTCCCACTCATGAGGCATGTGAGAAGGGTAACAAACCATTGTATATATGTAATGGTATACCCGAAAACGATGACGTGAACTAAATCATTCCTAATATCACTGCATCTGCAAATTTATCCCATTCCACCATTGCGACATCGTCAGATAGGAGCCCCACATAGTCTTGGTAGTCAAAGACTTCCTCAACCTTATCAGAATTAAGCCGAACAATGTCAGTGATATCGCCCCGCCAGGCTGACTTCATTATTTGCATCTCCTCAAACCGCTCGGTGCCAAGCCTCGCTCGGTGATCGGTCGCGTCTTGTTTACTCCCCGAAAATAGCCGTTCGCACAGGACGGAAGATGCCTGGGCTGGGAGCATGTCGAGGGCAATCCGAGCTATCGTTGGGTAGTGTAGTTGGTGTTTCTGGCGTTAGTGGATAAACACAGGGTTGAGCCGAATAGTACTAATAACTCACCGACCACCATTCTACTATATCTGTGTCCTTATTCACACTCGTTGACCAGTCTTTGAGGTAAGCTCTCAACTCAGGTTCCCATCCCTCTCCGTCATCTGAATTGAGCGTGAGTCGATATAGGTCGTATTCCGACATGCATGATGATGACTCCGACATTGCCAGTGGCATATCCATCGCACTCGGCTTCTTTGCGTTGGGGCGTATTTCCCAGTAACGTGTCATCTTCAACCAGATTAGATCATGTCATAGACGTGAAGATGGGAAACCTACCGCGTTATGGACCACTGCCCGCGCTTCGAGCTGCCAGTCCTTCACATCAAGATTACCTTCCTCTTGTTCTTTCCTCTGCTCCTCGGGACCACCCCACACCATTTTTATGTATTGTAGCTTATAATATGGATGTACCACTAAAGCTGTGTTTATTAATTGTAATTATGTTTACCATAGAGACTTACACACCACGAGAATAAAGGCTGGTTTTTCGTCGAACTTGGAGTAGTATTTTTTGAGTTTTTCAAGTCCGTCGGCTATTGCAGGGTGATAGATTGAATACGTGGGATCCGATAGCTTGTCTTCCCAGGCCGTTTGAAGGTCCTCGATTGCAGGGAGGGCGCGCCAGAGTGAGGGTCGTTTGTCGGATGAGAAATAATGTAAAACATCGTTCGAATTCCTGAGAATCTCCCTTGCGTCGAGAACACGCGCCCAATCATATTCAGATAGATTGAATGCTGACCACGGTATATGCTTGATGATACGCCCGTCGTGTCGAAGGGTTGTAATGGGCCCGAAAAGCTGATCTGCGGTCAGTAGGAATAAACTGATTGCCTTCCGGAGCATATACGCTCTGTCAAGCATACTGAAGGCCGTCCCCCATCGCGTATTACTGTGTAGTGGTATCTTCAACGATTGGTGATCCCGCATTGCATTTGAACCTTCTCGAAGTATTCAATTCGTTGTCCAGAGGCCTGGATCTGGAAATACGGTTAAGATCATCCCACACATAAAAATAATAGATACCTTGATAGCAATTGTTCGGATTGCTGCGATTACATCGAGAGATCCACCTAGGACACGATTATTGTCGAGGGTAGGATCATATTCCCAAATTGCCGTCGAGTTTTCAATGGCAGCGATTTTGGTGATATGGGACATGACGGCAACATTGGCTAGGTTAACGACATGCTCAAGACATCTAAAACACGAGTCCCATTGAATCAATAACAAGTAGAAACACTCACGGGAGCTGGTTTTCACTGGCTGACCACTTTTCAAATCCACGGAGCTTGTGAGTCTCCTCAATCGTGGCACACATCAAAGTGTTGTTCGATGTGTTATCGAGGGTGACTGTGTGAAGCTATAATGGCGCGTTAGTCGGTGATAGGGTTTAGCACGGGTGACACCGCGGGTGACAGACATCACACCGGAACCCGCAGACGGTCACACCGTACCCGTCACGGGTCACATCCGCGGATATGGTGAAAAGCCGCGGTTCCGTGCGGCCGATCGCATGGAGCCCTCTCGTCTCGTCGGATTATTGATCTATGAGTAAAATAGGTCAGATTCAACACCAGGATGAAAAGAAACGGACCAAAACTCACTGAGATATGGCCATATTTGCATAGGAAATACATGAAATCAGCCTCGCGTATGTGAATGATTGACCGGAGCCCTGTCGTCTCATTGGATTCTTAATCTACACATAAAATAGGCCCTAGTGAATACCAGGATGAAGAAACACGGATAAAAGCTGACTGAGATACATCAATATCTGTGGGTAAAATCATAAAATCAGCCTCGCATGTGCGGGTGGTTATGCGGAGCCCTATCGTCTCATTGGATTCATAATCTAGACGTAAAATGGGTCCTGGTGAATACCAGGATGAAGGAAAACGAACAAGAACTGACCAAGTTGTTGTAGTGTTTCTGCTTGAAATCATATGTTTGGCTTCGCGTCTGTGAACGGTCACACCGCGCCCTATCGTCTCGTCGGATTCGTAATCTATGAGTAAAATAGATTCTATTGGACCCTAGGATGAAGGAAAACAAGCAAGAACTCACTGAGATACCATATCTGGTGAAAAATCAAAAGATTGGCCTCGCATGCGGGAACGGTCATGCGGGGCCCTGTCGTCTCATCGGATTCGTAATCTAGGAGAAAAATAGGTCCTGGTGAACCCCAGGATGAAGCAAAACGGATGGGAACTCACTGAGATAGAGGTGAGAGAGGGCTATTATTGCAACCCATCATCAGGGAAAACCTCTGATCCTGATTACCCTGAAATTTACATAAATTACCAGTAAATAGCCATAGTACCGCAACTGAAGATAATTTTAATACCCGAAGAATAATTTGGCTGATTGTCCGATAGCTTTCAATAATTCTAGATAATTTTGGCATATTTTTATGGTGAATTGTTAGCCATTGCGGCAAATTATCAGACATTATGAATAACTATATCAATATGCATTGAAATTAGCATCTCATATTCACACTTTTCGATGTCCAAGACTCAAAAATGTATGTTTATTTCAGGGTTATGGGGTTGAGTGGGGGTTGGGAGGCATATCGTATCAAACAGTGCTAATTGATGTCTACTGGCATGCTTGCAAAGTCAACTGCTTCCGCGGCACCTGCAATGGCCTCAGCTTGGTCATTGGATTGAGCAGTGGTTCCACCACTTCGGGAATAAGTGTCCTGTTTATGGTATAAAATAATGACCTACGAAGCAAGCTGATATATGATTGCAAGCATGGCATTGTATCCTTGAGGGTTGGCCTCAGCAATCGCATCCATTAATCCCAGATGGAAGCGATAGCTATCATAGAGGTCAGACGTAGTATTCTGTAGGGTCCCAACAACCTACAGCCAACAATTTTAGTACGGATAATCGAAGTGGAAAGAAGTTTACCATTGCAGCTACCATCGCAAGCATGGGCTTTGGTATCCCAGTTCGGGTTGATTTTTTGTAGGGGACAGTCAGGAAATGATTGGGGAATAACTTGAGGGTGCAGGTCGAACCGGTGAAAAATGTACCACGAAGGCCAGCAATAATTGCTGGATGCTGAAACGGCTTCTCGCATCTGAAGTTCTGGACAAATAGCTATAGAGGTACATATGGTAAACAAACTGACTCACATTTCCCTCCTCAGGATAAAGATACATATTTCTCTTGAATAGAGCACTGAGCCGCACACGACGTGCATCTGGGCTTAGGTTGGTAAGGCCATAATAGCCATCAACACCAGCACCACAGATTTTCTTGAGCGTGCTTCGGAGTAGGCATATTCTTCCATTTGGCTAGAAAAGGATATAAGTAGGCTGTTGTGTCATAGAAATTAGACATACTACTGTAGATAAATGTTGAGCAAATTTCACATCTGAACGAAGGCGGTCCTTGATATCAGTCAAGCCAAGCTGCTTTGCACATTTAATTAGACTCTTGTAGGTATACGGTGTGGTGTCCGCAGGCTGGAGTGCTTCCTCGAAAGCATAATGGGCATGAGTATCTGCTATCGTGGCCTGGAGCAGATCATAGATGGGAGGCGGTTGAGACAGGAGGGCAATTGCATTGCCATTCCCAGCGGGAGGGACATAAAATGTCGTTGCGGGCCATGATTGCTGGTCGGGGTTTGCATTATCTGTACCACGCGATGTAGGTTGGGCATTTCTTGTTTGGCTTCGGCGAGTACTCATAGTCTTTTGGGTTGACTTCACATAAATTTCACTAGGGCGGTCGTCGGATCCATCACTATCAGATATTTGGGCCAACTAAGGTTTGATTAGGTATGTTGGACGGTGTTCCACTCTGACACTTACTTCGGCCTCGAGCTTCTTTTGATACCTTAATTTTTTAGTAGAAGCCTTAGACGCCTGTGAGAAAGTGGTATTAGCGGTGGCACATCTGGGGCAGGGGTACATTACAGCATTGACAATGTCCTCAGCCATTCGAGCAAATGAAGACTTAGGTGCCGCGTTCAAGACCAACTCCGATTTCGCCTTGGATGTCTTGGAGCCGCGGGTTGACTCCGGCTTTCCTCCCTTTCCAGGTTTATAGTGCGGGCGCAGAGGGGCGTTCATACCTTGTGCTGGGTCTGGCTCAGTGTTAGAAGCAGTCGAAGCTCTGACACCGTTCACGTTCATATCAAAGTCACTGTCACTTGGATCAGCATCCGAAATGCTGATGGCCCGATTGTATTCCAACATATCTGGCTGCGGGGGGTCGTCCGAACCTGACCTATCGGGGCGGATTGTGGTGTCGGCAGCATTATGTTCGGGGTCAGAGTCAATCCACATTGGCTTCTATAGCACGCTTGTCAGTTAAATGATCTTGGGTCTTGTGTCAAACGGCGAACCTCTTGTAAAAACAAATCACGCAGAGAGTTTGCATTCTGCATAACACCCAGCTCAAATTCATCTGTACTATTATCAAGCTCTGATAGATCGGTGGATTCCCTGACATCCTGGTCTTCCGATTCTGAGGCCGTTGACTTGGGTTCTTCTGAAACACATGTCAATGGCGTCAATACGAAAAACATCGACATACCATGTAGTATATGAACGTCATCATCCATATCCGTTGCAACAGCCGAGAGGTCGCTTCCTAAATGATATTATTCGTAAAGCAAGACAGGCATCAGGTACTGGGACGTACTTGATGTGGTTCGAGAGTCAGTGTTTATGGCCCCGGAATCTATTCCTGCTATTGCCGTCCGAGTCGCAGGTCTTGACTTCTTGGCGCCAGTCTGTTTCTTTGGCACAACGCGCCTTGGTTTGATGATTGGGGCCGTCGCTGAGAGCAAGGAGGGATCTGGCTGGCTGCTAGTGTTCTGAGTTAGTGGCGGGTTGGGTAGGGTTGTCGCTTGACCCAATGGCTGCTTCCGGACCTTGGGCAGGAGCACCACCTCGGGCTCAGGCACTTGACTTGGGTAAGTAATTAAAGTACTAGTAAAACGCAAGACTTACTCCCAGCCGCCTGGTAGTGAGCATCTGTGTGTCGCTGTTTTCCACGATCCGAGACTTTATTGGGGGTCGGAGGCATCCGCTTGTCACCCCTCTTGACTGCCACCGGGGCCGGAGCGGCCGCAAGTTGTTGACTGTCAATGTCATGCCGCCCGGCACCGCGTGCTGGAAACAATAGATTTAGAAACGCTACCCACGATATGTATAATAACTAGGGACACACCTTGTTCCTCAGCCATGACCCGGGCTGTTGCCCTAGTTTTTCGAGTTTGGCCTGAGAAGTTGCCTTTCAAATTAGATTCCCCAGGCTCTCAAGATATTTTAAGATACTTACCTGGGGCGCTAGTTTGGGGCGCTGGCGCGGAATTGGTGGTAGCCAGTGCTACTTGACTCTGCCTCTGGGCCTTGTCAGCGGCTTTCGTTTTCGGAGCTCCCTTCACGGCCCGCGCTCTCAAGATAGCGCGTTTCTCTGCTTCAGTCAGCTCCTGGGGCTCCATAGCAGGATTTGGAGGTTTCACTGGTGAATGAGGCTGCACGGCGGCGAGTGGTGTCAATTCCGAGGAAGCGGGAGAGGATTTACCTGAAGCCACTGAATATATGTAAATTAATTTGCGAGTGTTGTCCCATGATAGCCTACTAGTAATCACAGTTGCCAAACAACACCATGCGGATAACTCATGGCAAGCCATGCCACAAGCTGCATTTCACGCAAAGACCAGTCAATGGTAGACCCTCAAGCCCCTCGACTTCCCAAGTGGTGCGTGGTGACCACGAAATCACCAAATTGGCGGCCTTTATCAACAAATCTGATGCGGCGTGCCTCCGGATCTAGGTCAGTCACTATCCGAATCAATGACTTGACACTGCTAATCCGTTATGATATCGGGCCATTGAGTTTCGGTGGTCTTTACAGCTAGGCAATAGTTACTACTAACACACTGACCAGAAGTGTCGCTATACTGAGGTGTGACTACTAGCAATCACTCTGATGAATCACTGAAACTAGTGCCGCGCTTCCCCTCATTCAATGTTCCGAATATAGCATAGGCCGTTATCTAGAACGAGGACGATTCCAAGTCATTGTGGATGCCTGACGTTGGCTGGGCGAAGTCTATGCGCGAAGAGAAACACATAATTTACGGTGAGGTTCTTCCACGGACATTGGTCAACAATTCTGATCTTGCCGGCAGCACTGGGTAACCTAAACTATCACCCCCCAGTTCCAGCAGGTCCTATTAGTGCGTTCGATTGTGCTTCACTGCCTATCGTAAATCGTATACCATGTGTGGCTGGCTCAAAGTTCAACCGCCTGATTCACGAATTTCGGGGGTAAGGTCAAGTTTCATTTCCTTTCGCTTCTGCGTGTCTATTTAGCTGCAATACCCAATTAGTGTCCCCACCAGCACGGTGAGGCCAATGAACCAAGCACGGTATCAAGTCTTCGTAGGGCTGATGGCCGTCGGGCTCCACTGATTTTCTTTACCATGCTCACGGAAAACACCTGCTTGATCGCATTGTGCTGGTGAGTCATGGCAATTATTTGAATCACAGACAAATGACCTTATCAATAATTTGAGCAGAAGAATCGTGCACGTCTCGTCGAGACGCGATTGGAATTCGAGTGGAATACATTAGAATCAACGTGGATTATGTATATCATTAATGTGAATGGTATCGTAAGCTACAGCAAGTTCCGCGATTGTAATATCCACCAACGTTACCCCAAAAAACTACCGCCATCTCACAAGGGTGTTCCACACTTTCTGACATTGAGCAGCTTCTTATACTTCTGCCAATTCCCCCCGTTCATAAGAGTACCGCCTCACGCCTCCGCGGATATATGTGCATGTCGAAATAACTGCCCCGCTGTCGAGTACCCCCCGGCCGTCCAGTGCTTTTCAGGATCCGACGTGGATTTGTGGAGGGGTCCCCTTCATAGATTCGAAAGGGATTAAATTCACCACAAGAATTAGATGCACCGAACTCACATTATAACCCACTTCGCGCCCTCCAAACTTGGCGATTTCGGACTCGGGCGCTGCTTGTTCTTTTCGATTGCGCGGAAGATCTCCGCTGGATCGTCTTGCAGCTTTTCCAATTGGGTCTGTACGGACGAAAGAAGTAGATGGTGTTCATTTGAGTTATGAAGGTAGGCAGTGAATACAGAAGCGGTGAGGATTATTACCGACAAGCGATGGAGGAGTTGGTTGATGGTTTGAATGGGTTTTTTTAGATACAAACATAAACGAGATACGCTTCTTGAATCAAATATGATCTCTTTCCGCCCCAAGCCAAAGATCCCTCAAGTCCGATGAGTACTCCTCCAACCCATTGCCCATTGACCGACAGTCCAGCAATGCGGGTGAGGGGGCAGGTTGGGCTCACCGTCGCGCCACTTCCAACTAGACCGAGCCCTGTCTTCCTAGGTCGAATCAACAGTTTTCATATTTCAAGACGGATATATGACGCACCAACCAAACCGAGGCCACTCGTTTTCACGTCTTCGACTTTCCCAATGTCTCACTCCATCCGCACCTGGATCCTCAAGCACCTAACCGTTCGCCCCTCTACATTCATCACCTTTCCTTCCATATCGTTAAGCCCCTACTCCCTACCACCTATGCCGCGTGTCACAGCCCCACCGCCACCGTCCGCCTTGCGGTCCTCAGGCCGTTCCTCCGTCTTCAGCACCGCCATGTTCATGTCCGCATCAAATTTTTCTATGGCCGCGCCGTGCCTGAATCGCATTACATCTGCTTCGCTTACTACGCTCCGGCTGCGCGAAGTCTTTCAGCGCTAGGTCCGGCCAACAAACAGCGCCCTGTCTCACTCGCTGTCTCGCTAGCGTCAGCAAAAACGCATTTTTCAGCCTCAGGAGCGCCTCAGGAGGTTGAAGAGTTGTTTTCAGCGGAGAAGCCGGCAGTATCAGCAGGGAATCGTCGGTCCATATTCGCTTCGTCTATTCCCGCTTCATCTCCGCGTTTTCCACCTCTAAGAACGCAAACATTGGGACTGGTAGCGCCCAACAGTGTCCAGCAGCAGTTTGAGCAGTTCCCCATTCCGTCTCAGCTCCACCCCACGCTAGCGCCTTCAGGATACGCTCAGAAATCATCCCTTCCGCCCCCAGCACCGTCGCCTCGCTTGTCTGCCCTGAAAAAGTCGTCCAAAGCGCCCAAAGTCGTCCAGCAGCTATCCGTGCGCGTTGCCCAGCCATTTTTGCCCCAGACCGTCCCGTTGTTTGTAGAGACCTTTAATGATAGTCCCCCGACGTCCTCCTACCTGCTGTTTAGCCCATGCACCCCAGAAAATGCGCCGGAAGCGTCCAAACCGTCCAGAGCGTCACACTATATCTCAGCATCACCCGTGCCACCGGAGATGTCTCAAACGCAGCCAGAGGACCTCCTAGATGGATGGAACAAGATTTTGAACTCACAGCCCCACGTTCTAGCACAGGGAATAGCACCAGAAGTGTCCAAACCGCCCAGAGCATCGCCCCGGACTTCCGCGCCTCAGCTCCTTCTCCGCATGCCGCCAGCATCGCTAGAGGATTGTATTCGATCTATAGCTCAGTCTCACAGCCGGCCATCGCCTCTGCCAAGTCCGGAAAACGCGCAAAACGCGTCCAACACGCCCAGTGCTCCTCCTCAGCACTTGCAGAATATCGTCAACGCAATCGTCACCGCCCTCCCTCTCCCGTCGCTTCCTCAGCCACCCGACACTCTCGCTGTCGTCATGCCACTTCGCGCCGGGCATCATCTCAAGAGTTGTATGGTTGTACACAGGTATTTAGCTCAAGGAAAGGTTCGCCACAACGCAGACGGCTACCTAGTGCTCTGTTCCGGTTCGTTCATCCCCCGCCATCTCCCGGGGACTTGTATCCGCGACCACATCGACTTCCTGTACTACACGCGCTCACCATTAACTATCACGCCCACTGCTGCCTTTTGAGTTATTCCTTATTTTCTGTGTTCATTCAAGTCTCTGGAGGTCACCAAGTTCATCAACCCGGCAGAATTTGCAGGCTCCGCGACGATGAAGACAGCGAAGCCGCTGGTCAACCAGGGATGGTTGATATTCAAGTGGGGGGTGTTTCAACTTTCTGAGATCATGACATTAACTAATTTACCCTCGTCTGTAATCGCGTCATCTCGTCCAATCCATTCGTTTCTTACCATTCATCCCTCGTCCCTCTTCCTTCAAACTCGAACTCATCGTTCCGGGCTTGCAAGCGCTCGAAGCTATTCAGTACGTTACTTCGAAACCCAGTTCCATGCATCTTCATGAGTCGTTGGCGCAGATAAGCAAGCGTTCCCGTCGCTTGAATTTATTGGGTGGTATGCTATGGCGCCTAACCCCACTGTCGCCATGTCACACTTGAGCAGGTCCGTCTAACATTTGTATTTATGTTCGCAGATTGAATAGTATATTCGCGTTTGGTGTAGGTGCATCTTCACTCCTTTTAAACCTCGCAGTTGATGTTAGAACACAAATTGATATCAAGTGAGTATGATCTCTTCTCCGTATCTCACCCTGCAGGCTGTCTGTCCAACTGAGCCGGGATGGGCCGGAATATCATTAAACCATATTACTACCGAGCTGACAGGTCATCAACCGAAGTCACGATGCCTGGCAGCAGGCCTCGAGGCCTCACAGCTGTTGGACGCTGACTCTATCAGTGTCCGCATCAATTCTCAAAACCATTGATTGCCTACCTCCAACAACTACGAGCCCTCCTAAAATTCACTGATGCAGATTCGTTTTAGCCCTCAACCTTGGAGCAGGACCTGGATTTGACTCGTGATTATTTCCCAGGTAGGCTCCCTGGGCTCATGGCCACCATTGGATGCTGACGTGGCATCTGCTTTGACTTGCAGGACTATCAATTATCCACGGACCACATCAATTCTCGAAACTATCAATTGCCTACCTCCAACAGCTACAAGCCCTTCTGAAACACGCTGGTGTGGATTCGTTTTAACTCTCAACTTGGAGTGGGACCTGGATTCGAGTTGGTGATTACTCCCCAAGTACGTGGTTCCCTGAGCTCATAGCCTCACGTTGCTTCAACTCACTATTAATTATCCACCTTCAACAGTTACCCTGGGCCTGCGAGTTGAGTAACTTGAGCTTTACAGCCTTGAACTTGCTGTCAGACATTGGTAAGAATTTATTTTAGCAAGTCTCAATCCTTGCCTGAAAGCATTGTTGGACCCAACTTTTGCTAGATCCAAGTCAGCCTCCAGTGACTATTCTAGTACTACAAGTGTGAGTCATGATTCCTTGGACTTTGGCTTATGACTATGTCTGGGTAGGGGCTTTGTGGCTAACATAGTATCTGTTTTGACTCTCAGGACCAACAATCACCCACCTTGGACACTGGTTACCCCTACACATTGGTATAGTCCATGGATTTGTTTCAACTCTCAATCTGACTTGGAGCCTAATTTACTAGATATTGGCCTTTGGTTATTTCACTGGTGTGTGACTTCAATTTTCAAACTAACATATAGCTAATTCAGTAACTAGTGATCCACAATGCCAAATGTTTGCAAAGCATGTGGTCGCTCTTTTAGTGGTAAAGGCCTTATACTCCATAAATCAAAAACAAAAAATCCCATATGCCAGGAGTACTATAGGACCACCACAAAACTTACAACTTCTGATCTTATAGATTCTGAATCAGATCACGAGCTTGGAATGAACATGGATATAGATATAGAAATGGATCTTCATCCATTATTACCAAGCAAGGTGAGTTTGGTTTTCACTATAGCAAGTTGGGGAGTCATTTCTAATGCTGAAAATTCTAGTATGTCAATAGTTCTAATTCAGTTTTTGATGAGCAGATTTGGACTAACTTTGATATTGCTAGCCTGATGACAGACTCAGAGAGTGGTGATGATGGGAGAGGTATGGTTGATGGCTATGACTTGGAGCCTGAAGGTGATAAGGAGGAAGATATGATTGATAGCTATGGCTTAGAGCCTGAGGCTAATGAGGAGAGGGATATGGTTCATGACTATGGCTTAGAGCCTAGTGTGGCTGATGAGGAGGATGATATAGTCTATGGCTATAGCCTAGAGCCTGGAGCTGATGGGGAGGATATGATTGATGGCTATGGCCTAGAGCCTGGAGCTGATGGGGGAGATACGATTGATGGCTATGGCTTAGAGCCTGCTAACTTGGCTAATGATGCTGATGGAGATAGTATGATTAAAGACTCTGACTTGGAGTCTGAAGCTGATGATGAGGGAGATGTGTTCCAATTGGACCCTGGCTTGGAGTCTTCAGAGGATGATGAAGGAGGCATAATTGAAGATTCAGACTCTGAATCTGAGTCTGAGTCTGAGGGCTTGGGTGCTTCTGATAATGTCAGCTTGCCTACTGGATCACTTCAAGATCCTACTGTAGCAGGTTCCAGTCACCAATCTATGGCAGACTTGGATTACTCCGATGATCTAGTTTCTAGTGGCAGTTTAAACCCTTTTGTGGTTAAATTTAATTCTGGAACCAGCCACTCCAGTACCAGTCAAAATTCTGAGCAATCAGGATATTGTGTTTATATGGATAAGATACCTGATCAAATTAATAATCCATATGCTCCTTTTATATCAAAACTTGACTGGGAGGTTGCACGATGGGCCAAACTTCGTGGGCCAGGCTCTACAGCTGTTTCTGACTTGTTAGCAATTGAGGGTGTACGTAAACTCATAATATGATTAAAAAATTACTAATAATTTGTATTTTAGATTCAACAGAAGCTGGGGCTGTCTTTCAAAAACTCCCGCGAACTGAATAAAATCATTGATGCCCAAATTCCTGATCAGCCTAAATTTAAATGCAGGAATATAGGAGTTGCTGGTGAATCATTTGAACTATATTACAGGAATCCAATCGACTGCATTAGAAGCTTGTTTGGAAACCCAGAGTTCTGTAATGACTTGCTTATGGCTCCAGAAATGCATTTCACAAGGCCTAATAAGCAAAACCAGGTATATAGTGAATTAAATACAGGAAGTTGGTGGTGGGAAACACAGGTATGTTACTTATATTGTTATCTGTTTTGATCTTCTAACTTATAAATTGGTAGGAAAAAATTGACCAAGAGAAGCCTGGCGGAACTATCATTCCAGTTATTATCTCCTCTGATAAGACTCAGTTGACAACCTTCTGTGGCAAACAAGCTTATCCTGTCTATCTGACTATTGGTAATATTCCAAAAGATATTCGGAAGAAGCCATCACGGCATGCACAAGTTCCCTTGCATATCTTCCAACTACTAAACTTGAGCATATTACCAATAAGGCAGCTCGACGCAGGGTAACTGCAAATGTTTATCATGCTTGTATGGGTCATATTTTGTCTCCACTCAAGGAGGCTGGGAAGCATGGTATTTCCATGGCTACTGGGGATGGCCATTTATGGCAGACCCATCCTATTGTTGCTTGTGATGCAGGGGACTATCCAGAACAGGTATTAACCACATGCATCAAAACTGGAGAGTGTCCAAAATGCATGGTCACAAGAGATCAACTTGGAGATCCAAATGCAAATATGCATCCTCGGAACCTTGAAGCAATTAAGAAAGCCTTGTCTGCAAACATAAATGATCCTGCTAATTTTGCCCTGAAGTGTGAGCAAAATCGGATTAAGCCTATTCAACATCCATTTTGGATGGACTTGCCATATGTTAATATCTATGAGTGCATTACTCCAGATTTGCTTCATCAGCTCTCTCAGGGTGTTTTGAAACATGTTATTGGCTGGGTTGTGAAACTTTATGGTGAAAATGAAATCAATGCCCGTGCTCAATGCATCCCTCCAAATCACCAAATCCGGATTTTTAAAAATGGCATCTCTCATCTCTCCCGAGTCAGTGGCCAAGAGCATAATGATATAGCACTAGGGTGTGGCACGGGTCACACCGCGGGTCACATTTGTGACACCGCACCCGCACCCACTGAAACCGCACCCGCAGACACACCGTGCCCGCGGGTACGGGTTTTAACCACGGTGCAAGGCACACCCGCGGTGATGTGCTACACCGCGGGGTACCGCGCTACGCCGCAGGGCTCAGCGTCGTGCTGCGGGGCGCCGCCATGTCCGCCGGCCCTTCTACAATGCCCTCGCACGGTGCCGCACGCATCAATTGATGCGGCTGGCATCATACGAGGGGTGCACAGCGATGGGGGGTCGACGGATCCCGGTGGGGCACTGCAGCCCCCACCTACAATGCCCTCACATGATGCTGCGCGCATCAATTGATGCGGCTAGTGTCATGCGAGGGGTGCGCAGGGTGGGGGTTAGCTGGCGCAGGGCTCGGGCACTGCAGCCCCCGCCTACAATGCCCTTGCATAATGTCGCACGCATCGATTGATGCGGCTGGCATCATGCGAAGGGTGTGCAAGGCGGGTTAACTGGCAGCACCGCTGCGTGAGGGAGATGGGAGGCAGAGGGGGCTCACCGTTTGAGCTCCTGGCCCCCATTCGTGAGGGAATTGAGGTGGGACGGCGTATTGCGCAGCACGGATGAGGGGCGGTCGAGGGAGGGGTGGTGTAGGACAGTGGGTGTGGCGGGGAGTGACGGGGCGGCACGGATGAGGGGTGATGCGGGTGAGGGACGGTGTAGGGCGGTGGGGTGTGGCAGGGTGCGACGGGGTATGAGTGCGGGGTGGGCAAGATGGCGAAAGGGCGGAGGGGGTATGTATGATGGCAAAGCAGGAGGGGAGGGGTGAGCGAGCGGGCAGGTGTGGAGTGTCAGCTGGGACTCACCAATTTAAACCCCCTAGCTCTCTCGAGCTGGGGGCGCTGGCTTAAAACGATACCCAGCCCACATTTGCAAGTGAGCTGGTGTGAAAAAAAGCTTGTTTGCGAGCAATCCCCGGATCACTCGTTTGCAAGTGAGGGGGGTAGCGGACCTGGCACTGGACCTGGCACTCTCGTTTGCGAGAATGGGGAGTGACAAAAGGAGCGACGGTTGTGTCAAACGGCCTGAGAGTGGGGGGTGGAGTGGGGGGTGGCTTGAACAACGATGGGAACGTTGAAAACAACGTTCCGATCGTTGATCGATCAGTGTGTCAGGGAGCCGAAGACGGCCCGCAGCACACCGAGGGAACCCGTCGTACCGCGGTACGGGTGCGGTTCTTGCCGCGGTGTCCAAAAATGGACACCGGTTGCAAACCCGTGACACCCGTGACCGGAAAACCGCGGTGTGACAAAAACTGTGCTACAGCCTAGCTATTATAGCACGTTTCCTCTTGGGCCTTCTTGCTAGTTCTCCTTTGCCAAAGGCTACACCTGCTGCTAATGGACGTGTCCTTGCTGCAGTGAAAGCAATCTTGGACTTTTCTCAGTTGGCGCATTATCCAGTGCACACCAATACCACTCTGTCTCAGCTAAAAGCTGCCCTTGATCAGTTTCATGCAAACATGGATGTCTTTATTGAATTTGGAATTCGCACCAATATGAATTTCCCAAAATTACATTCACTCCAACACTATCTCATGATGATCAAAACACATGGGGCTCTGGATAATTTCAATACCCAATTTACTGAGCGACTTCACATTGACTTGGCAAAGGAAGCCTATCGTGCTTCAAATAAAAAAGATGAATTAACTCAGATGACTAGATGGCTAGAGTGTAAGGAAAAGGTTGTCCGACATTCTGAATTTATCAACTGGTGCATATCTGCCAGTGATCTGCAACTTGAAGTTGGCATCCCTTCCAGTCTGATCCAGACCAAGAACCAGGTCCTTTGTATTGTTCCGAAACGGAAAATAAAAATGACTAAACATCCATCTATCCGCACTGTCAGCTTCTTCCGCCTGGTCACTGATTATCATGCCACACTATTTCAAGCTGCTCTTGCTCGCTATGTACAAATTGTTTTGCACCCAGAATTTCGTAGAGCCCAGCTTGAGCAGGCAGTATCAGATACAGTGCTATTATTTTCCAAAGTGCCAGTATATCACCGCATCAAGTTTACTGACCCTACTGGGCAGGCTGGGAAGGAGACCTTGGATTCCATCCATGTGAATCCTGCATATAAAGGCTCCAAACATCTAATTCCTGGTCAATTTGATACTGTATTGGTTGCAGACAGTACCAGCAATAATAATAGGGGGGTTCAAGGTTTGTCTCCATTGTATTATTCCTCAGTAACACAATTTCTTACTGAGCACTATGGCTATTTATACTAGGTCACCACATTGGACAAGTCCGTGTGGTATTTTCCATTCTCCAAAAGCACTATCAATCTCTGGGCTTTCCTGACAATTATGCACTACCACCCCACCTTGCCTATATAGAATGGTTCACACAATTTTCCCCTTCACCTGAACAACACCATGGCCTGTATCGCATCTACCGTGCTACTCACAACAACCAACCACTTGTTAGCATCTTGTCAGTCCAATGCATCCGACAAAGTGTCCACCTTTTTCCAGAGTTTGGAGAAAAGGTTCCCCAACATTGGACCTCAAGTAATGTGCTTGAAAATTCCCCATCATTTCTAGTTAGTGCTCACTCTGACAGAAATTCATTTCTTCAAATCTATTGAACTCCTGTTACGATTCATTGCTTCTCATTCATCACCCATCAGTCACTTGACTGATACCATCATTCATAGACGCTTCTACTTCCTCCATCATCATCTGACACTCAGCCATATGCTCCATCATCAGATGATACATCATGCGCACCTTATCTACTTCTCAACCGCATGGTCTCTGTTCTATCTTTGTTATCTTCCATTGTTCTTACTCAGCTGCTCAGTCAGCTTGCTTCTTGCATCAGTCATCGTACCCCATATGTCTTACCATACTCACGGACTTAGTCACTAGTGTGTAGTCATTGAACTACTTCACTTGTATATAAACGTAGCTACATACTCCTGTATTCGCTACGTTTAATCGTTTATCTCTTTCCCCCTCTACTGCCTCCTGACCCAGGAGACTTCAGACCTTGCTAAGTGTCCTTGAGTCTTTACTGTCGACTCATTGACTTGCGTTAGCAGGACGTAACATTCGATTAAACGTCTAGGGTCACCAGGCAACCCTGCAACGAAACAGGACAACCCCTAGGGATAGGGACGACATCGACAGCAATCACAGTTGGGAGTATATCACTCCATATAGGGGCTCATTGCCAGTAACAGCATCGGAACTCGAAATACAAAGACTAGGCGACGAAGCGACCGTTGCGCGCAATAGGTATCACAGGACGTCGAAAGGATCGACAAAGAAGGAGTGGATTAACCTCCACAGACAGCATCAGACATTTGAGAAGCTCCACGACGAAAGATTAGCCGACATCAGGAGAAACATTCGTCAGGCGAAGGAACAAGAAGAAGTCACTCGCATCATTCAGGACAGTCGTCGTCCTCGAGAAGAGAAGGGAGTAGCCACAGATCGCATCACACTTCCCACCCCACAACCCACAGTTCACGGGTCGCGCCCCCCATCAGAAAAGAACCAATCACGGCAGAACCAGAAGACGAATACGCCGCATATCGCCAGTCCCATCCCACACCAACAGCTAGCCAATACACCTCCGCCCCCCGCTCCCCAGTCACTACCCCCTCGCACTCCCACAGCCTCGCATCAGGGTTCCAACCGTCTCAGGAAGCGCCGTCCCCACCACAATACACCTTCGGTTCAGAGCGAACCAGTACCGTTCAGCCAGTCGGACCCATCCAACCGGAGCGTACCGCTTCCTTCACTGAATATCGAGACCCCACTCCCCCTATCCCCTCAGACGACGAGGACGAACCGCACGGAACAATGGCTACAGAGACAACGACCCCTAAGCGCAATGACAATGGAATCACAGACCCCGGCATGTTCGACGGGGATTGCAACCTTTTTGACGGTTGGTGGCGTCGCATGCAACTTTACGTCAGAGGGAACGCTGTCCTGGACACGGATGAAAAGAAGATTTCGGCCACGCTCTCTAGATGTCACAAGAGAGCCGAGAACTGGGCAGCGATGAAGACGGATACAATACTCAACACAAATGATGCCGGCACATGGAAAATATTCGTAACGGAAATTACTAAACAGTTCTTCCACGGTCAACGCCGATTACTAGCGGAAAACAAAATCAGGGTGATGACTCAAGGATCTCAATCGGTCGAAGAATGGATCGCAGACTTCGATGCTCAGAAACACATTGGTCAAGTTGCGGACGAATTAGCAGTATTCCTAATCCAACGAAACACCAGAAACTTGATCATCGACAAATGTCGCTTCCAAAATGGAGGCACTGGTCCAGCAACATATGACGACTGGAAGAAGGCAATCCTTACCTATGGCAATATCGAGGAAGAACTCAGCCTCATCCGAAAAGGAGTCCAACGCGCCTCCACATCTGGAGATCGGCACGATGGAACAGGTACCACTTATGGTGGCAGAGGACGACCCATGGACATTGGACAGGTGGAAGAAACTAACATCGATGCAGCCAATTGGAACGCAGCAGGAAGACCCAAATGTTTCAATTGCAATAATTATGGTCACTTTGCACGCGAATGTCGAAAGAAGAAAACAAATATCAAAATCAAGATCAGGACAGGGATGAAATGCTGGAAATGCAACAAGGAGGGACACATGGCAAAAGAATGCCGGAGTTCAGGAATGGTAATCAAGGGCAAATTCAGGGTCCTTGATGATGATGAAAGCGATGATGAAGGTAAAACGGTTAAGGGAGATGACGATGAAAAGAAGGGTTTTCAGGAAGGGTCAGACTGAGCACGAAGTCTCGACCCAAGGGTTCGTCGAATCATTCTAAATCTGTACCACCACCGAAGAATAACAAATACATGATTCCCCAACGACGAACTAGTGCACCTGAGCTTGCAACTCTGCATCTCGCCACACTCAAAACAAAAAAGACAAAACAATGGTCACGGTCAAGGTTATAACCACGGACAAACGAAAAGCTAAACTGGACGCACTCCTGGACAGCGGATGCACCCACTTGGCAGTCAATCGGCGATTGGTGGAAGCAGAAAAACTCCCCACAGTTGATTTACCCACTCCTATTCGGGCATTTAATGCGGATGGTTCTCTCAATGCGGACAAATTAATCACCAAAAGCGTCAGGTTCCAGATGCAGATTGGTGATCACAAGGAAGAAGCAACAGCACTGGTAGCAGACTTAGGCAAAAAGGATCTCTTCATCGGACATGAATGGTTACACAAACACAATCCCTTCATCAACTGGAAGACTGGCAAGATCAAATTCCCAGACTGCCCCCCAGAATGTGCCAAAGTAAGTGTCAGTACACCACCAAAGGCTAAAGTTCGGTCAACAGACACGGTCACGGATCTAAAACTCCCGAAGTACCTCATGACTTGGAAGGATCGATTCGAGAAAAAGACCTTTGACACACTCCCACCATACAGGAAACACGACCATGAGATTAACCTGAAACCAGACGCACCAGACGAATTACCAGCCAAATTGTATCCAATGACAGCCGCAGAGATGGAAGAAATGGACAAATTCCTAGAAGAGAATCTAGCCTCGGAACGGATAGTCCCATCCAAGAGTCCATACGCATCACCATGCTTCTTCATCAACAAAAAAGATGGATCCAAACGATTGGTACAGGACTATAGAGAGCTAAACAAGTGGACGATTAAGGACAAATTCCCCCTACCTCTGATTAACGACATCATCGACAAACTGAAAGACGCAAATTTTTTCACCAAGTTAGATCTAATCTGGGGATACAACAATTTGCGCATCGCACTTTACCACGAATGGAAGGCAGCATTCTTGACACCACGCGGACTATTTGAACCACGGGTCATGTTCTTTGGACTGTGCAACTCCCCAAGCTCATTTTGTCGATGGATGGCGGAAATATTCAAGGATTTAATTCGTCAAGGGAAAATGATCATATACATCGATGACATCATCATCTATGCCAAAGACAAGGACCAACTCAAGGAACGCAGCATTGAAGTCATGGAAATTGCACGCGCCAATGGGATCTCATTTAAGGCCAGTAAATGCTTATTTGAAGTCCCTGAAGTACCATTTCTAGGTGTTATTGTTGGCAATGGGAAGGTCCGCATGGAGCAGGAAAAGATCGAAGTTATCCAAACTTGGAAACGTCCAGAAAACAAGAAAGGCGTTCAGAAATTCTTAGGCTTTGCAAATTTTTACCGCCGCTTCATCAAGGATTATGGAAAGATGGCCGAACCTCTCACGCGCCTCACAGGGTCTAGTGAATGGTCTTGGACACCAGAACAAGAAGTTGCATTTGAAAGTCTAAAATCGGCGATATGTTCGGAACCAATACTGGCACTCCCTAGGTCCAAGGGACGTTTCAGGGTTGAAACAGATGCGTCAGGATATGCCATAGGAGGTGTCCTCTCGCAAGAACAGGATGGTAAATGGCACCCTATTGCCTTCATGTCCAAGGTAATGAACCCAACACAACGGCGATACGAAATCTATGACAAGGAGCTGTTATCCATCATGGAAGCCCTGCGCATCTGGCGACAATATCTGGTGGACGCACAAGAGCCATTTGAACTGTTAACGGACCACAAGAACCTAACATACTTCAGGAAGGCACAACGATTGAACAGTCGACAAATGCGATGGTACTTAAAGCTTTAAGACTACGATTTTGAAATGCGGCATATACCTGGAAAAACAAACACAAAAGCGGACATCCTCTCACGACTGGAGTGGTACGAAGAAGACACCGAAGAAGAAGAGGTCATGATGTTCAAAAATCATGGGTTTGGTATTCCTTCAGAAATGGAGGAAGACGATGAAATTTCGGACTTTGGCATACGGTTCTTCGGAGAAGAACTACCTGAAGAGGAGGTGATTCTAGACACATCGGAAATTTACATCTCAGCCCTCACTGAATTCGGCAACGAGGATCTGGAACAACGCATCAGAAACCACCCACGCGTAGAATCAGAAGTCCGATTCGGTCTTAAGGAAAGTCCACACTTCTTCAAAGAAGCTGATGGCATCATCACAGTCGGAGACAAGGTCTATATACCCCCAGATAAACAACTACGCGAAGAATTAATCAATGAACACCATGATTCACCACTAGCAGGTCACCCAGGAATCCACAAAACGAATGAACTCATTGGACGCACACTATGGTGGCCAGGAATGCGATCAGACATCAGAGACTATGTCATGGGATGCGAAACATGTCAAAAGAACAAGATCAATCGAGAAGCACGTCATGCGCCACTCTACCCCAACCCGATACCCACGCACCCCTGGGAAGAGATCTCAATCGACATGATCGGCCCTTTACCACCGTCTAAAGGTTACGATGCTATCCTGGTCATCGTTGACAGGCAATCGAAGATGATCAGGGTCGAACCGACGCACACCACCCTGACATCCAAGGGACTTGCGGAAATCTATCGAAACACCATCTGGAGACAACATGGAATACCCAAGAAAATCATCAGTGACAGAGGACCGCAGTTTGCATCGAACTTCATGAAGGACTTATGCACCCTTCTAGGCATCAAGCGGAATTTATCAACGGCTTATCACCCTCAGACAGATGGACAAACAGAACGTATCAATCAAGACGTTGAACAGTTCCTTCGGATCTTTTGCAATTACGATCAGGACGATTGGGCCTCATGGCTATCAATTCTAGAATTCCAATACAATGATAAGATCCACTCTAGCACCGGACAAACTCCGTTCTTCCTGAACTATGGCCGACATCCATGGAAAGGCGACATCTCCATGGGACCGGTAAAGAATGAAGCCGCTCAAGAATTTGCATCACGCATTGAAGAGGTCCGGAAGAAAGCTATCACCGCCTTAGAAGCATCAGCCGAACGAATGAAGAAACAATATGATCGTCACAAAAAGGACTCGCTTAATCTCAAACCCGGTAACAAGGTGTTTTTAGAAGCCAAAAATATCACAACCACCAGACCATCCAAGAAATTATCAGAACGACGATTAGGACCATTCGAAGTCATCGAAAAGGTAGGCCACAGTGCCTACAAGCTCAAGCTCCCCACCAACTGGACGCTCATCCACCCGGTATTCAATGAAAACCTATTAACACCGATCAAGACAGCACGCTTCGAATCACAACAGAAGCCATCACCTCCACCACCCGATGTCATCGAAGGTTCAGAAGAATACGAAGTAGAAAGCATCCGAAAGGTCAAAAAGAAGAATGGAAGACTTCTATTCTTTGTCCATTGGAAAGGGTATCCGGAAGAAGAAAACACCTGGGAAGTCCGCGCAAACCTCAAACACTCCGCGGATCTGGTTAAAGACTTCTACCGCCGTCACCCCAATGCACCACGATAAATACGACACTCGCTTCAACCATCTTACTTTACCCCCACATCTTTTAAATTGCATTCCACTTACAAACCATATTCTCCACCATGTCTATCCCCGCCACTCAGCTTGCCTTGGCCATCTCCGCCCTCTTCCCCACCCTTGAACTCCTCCACAATACCCCCTTCCTTCTCCGCACCATCAACGAATGGACCAAGGCGCTAGACAATGTCCAACGCACTTTACCAACTGACAATGTCACCATGCTATCGCCTCTCCGCGATCAACGAATCCAACTCCACAATTTACGACAGAGCCTGCTTGACTATGAAAAGGAGTTACATGGTCATATTCAACGAGTACTGACCCATTACGCCCCCGACCTCACAGAAGGAGATATGACTGCTCTGTGTCAACAAATGTCGATCAACGAATGGGGTGTTCCTATCAATCCCTCAGAAACCCATCCGGAGTATCGTCTTCCTGTCATCCCCCCTCCTCCATCACCAGAGATCAACACTCACTCCGATTCACCTAGCTCACCGATCTCCCCAATACGAACCTCCCCCGTACAAGAAGACGTCGTCGCAGGTCCCAGCAGCCTACCCTTGACACCACCCACATCCATCCCCATAGGGGTCCTCCCGTTACACCGGTCGTGCACCGTCAAAATACCCAAGACATTCATCCCCACCGATCCACACAATGGCACCCACATGTACTGTGGACACCCATTCAGATATTGGGTTCGAGGCCCACCGAACGAAGCCGTCTTCATCACTCAGAAAGGCGTGGAGTATTTTACGGCGTATAAGAAACAGGAGTTGGGAAAGCTGTTGTACGATAACAAGTTGTTGGTTTAGGTTTCGGGACAAACCCCTGGAGGGAAGGTCATGTTACGATTCATTGCTTCTCATTCATCACCCATCAGTCACTTGACTGATACCATCATTCATAGACGCTTCTACTTCCTCCATCATCATCTGACACTCAGCCATATGCTCCATCATCAGATGATACATCATGCGCACCTTATCTACTTCTCAACCGCATGGTCTCTGTTCTATCTTTGTTATCTTCCATTGTTCTTACTCAGCTGCTCAGTCAGCTTGCTTCTTGCATCAG
>JADNYI010000334.1:0-36734 GCA_015501065.1 Infundibulicybe gibba | reverse complement strand
GCTTTTTGGTCACTCTCGGCATGGCCCCCGTCGCTCTCGGCGGCCCATCGCATACGCCCTCTGCCAAACTGGTGCGTCAATCAGCATTCGTTGACTGCTGCCTCAAATTTATTGCGATAATTCCGTTCTTAGGCTGTAACTCTTTGGCTGTCGCCTGTTATGCCGCGGCAGGCTTTACGTTCGGCACCGTCGTGGCAACCGTAGCAACACCTGCCGTCATCGTAGGCTGCAACGCGGGGCTGGGCACCTGCTCGCGGCGTGCGCCACGGTGGCCCTTTTCGCCCCAACTCCTTGAATCGTGCGTATGGTTTTATTATATTACCCATCCCCACTGCGACTCATGGTATGCGTGTTACAGATTTCCGTCCTCATAATTTCTGCGAGTCTTGCGCCTGAATAGCATACCATTGTTGTATATTATATCGATGATCATTTGATACATCCAAGTTCTTGACAACGGGATAGTTTGTCGTCTGTTTCATATTTTCAGCAAGCTCTCTTTCTGGTCAAAGCTTTTCAACATGAGAATTGTCTCGGGAGACGCCCATCGCTGTTGGGATCTGCCACCGACGCGTCATTCCGGTATCATCATACCATCATGACCACTGAGGTTTCTCATGTGTTTCCCAAGACCTCTACCCGCCACGAAACAGCCAAAATGCTAACGCCGATCGCCAGGTGTAATAAAATATCGTTGACAATCTAGGGTCAAATTATGCATCACTTACGGCCAAGAGTCTGTAGCAGCGCATATATAGATAGATGTGGTAGAATTGGTTGCCTATACTATTCCTCACTAGACACCCTCTCGTGCAACCGTCTGAGCTCATCATTCTATTCTGACAGATGAGATTATCACACATGAAAGGAAATCTTCAAACCCTTTCAATCTGTTCCTCACAGTACTCTGTTGCGTCTATACTTTATGGAACAAGGCGCTACACGAGATTACAAGCCCAAGGTCCGAGTATAGAGTAAGTACCAAGTAGTAGAAAACACCCCAGAAGTTAGTTCCGCCGAGGCTGGGTCTGGACCGTGACTTGCAGCGCGCCGACATCGCGTCAAGACATAAACATTTGTGCCCCCGGCTGGTGGTGATGGCACCCATGCGCCGGAGCGCCATAGTTAGGGAACAACCACGGGCTGCGCTGCTGCGCCAGCGACGTCGGGTAAGTACGCCCAGTAATCTGGTAGCGCGCATCCGCGTGTGCGGGGAGCTCCACGTCGGGTGCAGAAACGTGGATGTCGACCTGGGGACGGGACGTTCCTGGTGTGCGCCTGGGTGATAGCAGGCACACAGTGGTGGTGGTGTATAATCCCCATTCGCTGGCGACTGGGCGGGCATATATGGAGTAGGCGCATCATATTCACGCCCCGGAATAAATGGGGGTATAACCGGCGCTGGGCTATCGCATCGATAAGCGGACCACGGGTCCGCCGAAGTGCCCGGCGGGTGGACATACTTGGGGATGTTGGTGGGGAACTCGACACCGACCTGCGGGTCCGGGGCTCGCGCCGAATATGTGGTGAGTGGTCCGGGCGAGATGGTGAGCCGAACGGCGTAGGGGGTGGAGAGGGTGTATATCGGCTGTTGCTCCGCCCTCTCTGTGGATGTTGGCTCGGGCTCATCGATCCATTGGGCCAGCCAGATGCGGGGTGCGGGTTTAGGTTGGGGCTCGGGCTTCTCATTAGGACCGGAGACAAGCATGCGCCTGGATGGATGGGGCTTCCGTATGGCGTCCGGCCAGGCGAGCCAGGGTGACGCAAACCAGGAGCTGGATACCCGTCGGGGAACTTCCTGGAACTTGATCCTTTGCTGGGGCACATTGATTTCGATTGTTGGGTAGTAAGGCATTGGAGTAATACTGTGTTTGGGCTGTAGGTGGACTGAATTGAGAGGAAGATTGAATGACTTGGATGCAGAATTACTCACTCATCATATACCACCAGACGTGCGAATGCAGAACAAAGCTGTGGATACAACAGTGCTCGCTAACCAGCTCCTCCAGGGCGGGCAACGAGACATTGATCTTGTCCCGCTGAAGAAAATGGAACGCCCACCGGCGCCCACAGAGTAGATAAGGGCGGGAACTCCGACGTCTTGCGCCCAGTATGCGAGTACAAATCCCCCGCACCCGTTGCTTGCCCGATTGGGACATTGTACTTTGCCACTTTAACATCCTCCTTCTACTATGTTGGTGATCGTCGAAGCGTATTCTGGAGCCCCCAGCCGAGTGTTGAATTTACGCCTATAACCCATGGTGTTTCTGCGTGACCGGAAAAAAATTAGCACAGGCTTTTCTGCATTGCGACCGTACCGTACGTTCAACCTTGGCAACGCATGGAGCACGCACGTTCCCAACATGTCAACCGCTCGACACACAGGATTCTCGGAGACTTGTATCTCACGCTATGTATGGATAATGTCGAGCTATCAGCAATATCCTGCCTGGTCTCCTGGGTGTGTAGACGTCAACGCTTGCTGTTCGCAGCGTGCCAGAACCCGAGAAATCGTGGGCCAACCGCCTGGTTTGGGGCGTCGGTGGCGGCGATGTGATATGATGTGATGTCAACGTCAGTTGCTCTCTTGACCACCCGAAAGCGTCTTTGGAACGAGGATTGGTGGCCGCAGTGCTTCTGAAAACTCGTCAGACTGCGCAATTGTACACGTTCTGATGTCCATTGTCCAGCCACGCCTTCGCTGTGTGTTCAATCAGAGGCCATGATCGTGGGATGGCTTACATCAGCCAAGATTTCAAACCCAGCGACAGGGTTCATGGATGGTTTTGCGACCTTGACTGAGGGGAAAGGACGATACCTCCGCAGGATTTCATGGACATTGAACTTGTTCCTACTTGCCAATATTGCTTCATCTAAAGTTCATGCTGCAGCGCTGCATGAACTGATTATCTTATGGACGCATCAAATGACGTAAAAGGATTCAGTTGCCCCTCCTGGACTTTCGATCAGCAACTGCGCAATCGCAGATCGAGGCCTTGCGTGAACCGTAATCGATGCGGGTTTTCCTATAAATTGAGCGACGCTCTGTACTCTAACCCATCAGCACCCTCACCACTCGCCACTACCCGAGTCACTCGGACAACAACCCCATCCTCATCTACCAATATGCGCTTCTCAACCACTTTCTTGGTCGCTTTAGGTATGGCCCCCGTCGCTCTCGGCGGCCCCATCGCATATGGTATATGCCAGACCGGTGCGCAATCTTACATTCGTTGAACATGACCCCACATTTATCGCGACAACTCCATCCTAGGCTGCAATTCTTTAGCCGTCGCCTGCTACGCTGCGGCAGGGTTCACATTCGGCACCGTCGTAGCAGCCGCGGCGACGCCGGCCGTTATCATAGCCTGCAACGCGGGACTGGGAACCTGCTCAGCGGCATGCGCCACCGTAGCCCTTTTCGCACCAACCCCTTGAATCGTCCGTGTAATTTCAACATACTACCCATCCCCACGACTTGCGGCAACAATATTGTAGATTTCCGTCCTCATTCACCATCTCCGAGTCTGGCGCCTGAATGCATTGTTGTACATTATTTCGATAGCCAGTTTAGTTCAGTTTGATATATTAGCGTTTGACAATGGGATTCCGTGTAAGACTTCTGTTTTGTGTTTCGGAGCGATCTCTATCATCAATCAATCAAAACCTCTGTCTAATGGCATGACTCGGATAATTGGTCAGAAGACGCAGGCATGTCATTCCTTGTCCCCCTATCTGTTTTGTTTTGATGAGGGTGGTGCAAAGAAAGTTTGCATGCGTTGTGCGGCAGCTTCCACTTGCCTTTATTCTTAAACCATCACCAAGGCTGACAACGTTACGAGTCTACGACGCAGAGTATTTTCTATCCATCATTCTCAACTTCAAACCAAAGCGGACGGGCGGTTTAACTCCTTGATTTATCTTTTGTACGTGGCTTTCTGTTCAATCCAACGATACGGTTTGCCAGGACGTTGCGTATTTATCAAGGTTCCGTCGAACTACTGAACCGAGCCCTCCCTCCCCCTTCCGCCATTGCGATCACACTTAGAGAGTTCATCTCTACTACTCGTGGCATTGTCGGCGAAGCATAGGGACTACGTCGGCTCTATCAACCCTCAGAACCAAAAACGCAGATTTATGGAACAAGGTGCGGTATGGAACTACAGCTCAAGTCCCGGCGTTTATATCAAGTCTCTCGCAGCTCAATCCCATCCATGCAACCAGGTCTGGACCGCGATTTGGACCATGCCAGCATCACCGCTTGTCGAGACACTGTCATCTGAGGCCCGCGCCCGGTGGCTATTGTACCCATGCGGGGCAAAGGGGCGGCGGTCTTGTCCACGCTGAGGAAGGTGGAATGCACAATCAGCATGAACACCCCGCAGGATAGACAAGGGCAGAAACATTGGCGTCCTGTGTCTAGTGCAACAGCTGCCGTGGGCCCCGATTGTTACCACCATCAGACATTGCCCTCCTTACCCCTCCGACAACCTCTCTCCACCTCAAACTGCGTCTTGGTCTGATGTTCGACGCAATTTTTGCGCCTATGGAATACACAGATTTATCCTCACCTTGGGCCATGCAGAAGCTCGATAATACGTTGGGCGTTGAAATCTCGGCGACACAATTTTAAACAAACCTGGTGTGCAGGCCCTTGGTAGCGATTCGCACAATAATTTAAAAAGGCACCTACGCCCGCTGTTGGCCTTCTTCCATCTAAAGGTGTTATTGCGACCAGAGCTGGCACTCGCTTTCGGGTTCGCGGGCGTGCACGATTAGATACTCAACCATGCCTTGGCCATGTGCTTGAACTCGATCAAACAACTGATGCCGATTTATATTCCCGGGTCCTTGGGCTGCTGCGGAAAGAAAGCGGAATTGCTTTCCAATTCTATCATCAATGGTATAACCGGTGGCTCCTGAATTGGATGTAGCGAAACCCACATGCTCGTCAATGGCTTGACTATTCGATTTCTCCTTCCCGATTGACTTTTTGAAGGCTTAGGCGTATATAGATTGCCCTTGTACTTGTTAGAGCATCAATGGGGGTATAATTATGTTAAATCAACAACTCTTGTTACTACGCAGGTTGGAATGTTCGTTATCGGCAGCTTGCTGCCGATAGGCGGCTGTAATTGTGGCTAAAATAGACCGAGAGAAGCAGCCGTTGCCGAGCTGTTGATCATCTAGATGATGCTGGCCAAGGTTTCGGACCCAGCGGCGGTTCTCCATTCATTACACTTATCCTCCAGAGCCAGTTGCCCCACTCTCGCCCCGTGCTGCGGGCAGACCCAATGCCCCATGCCCCTGGAGCCGACTATTCGAAACGGATGTGTTAAATGACATAAGCATTCTTGCCGCCCCTGCCGCTGCCCTGGTTACCAGTGGCTTCCATCAACCTTGTGATTAGGTGACTGCGCAATTGTAGATCAATCAACAAACTTTGAGCTAAAGTCATACATAAACAACGTGGATTCTCGTATAAAGTGCCCGAAATTCCACCAATCTCCCCTCATCAACACCCCACTGCCCAAGTCTCTTGGACAATACCATCATCCATTATGCGTTTCTCAACAGCTCTCTTGGTTGCCGCAAGCATGGCTCCCGTTGCCTTGGGCGGTCCCATCGCATATGGCATTTGCCAATCTGGTACGCGGCTAGACATCCGTTGACTGCGACTTCAAACTCATCGTATTTGCCCATCCTAGGATGCAACGCTGTCGTCGTCGCCTGCTACGCCGCGGCGGGATTCACATTCGGCACTGTCGTGGCGGCCCCAGCAACCCCAGCCTCCTTTTAGCCTGCAACGCGGGCCTGGGAACATGCTCAGCAGCATGTGCCACTGTAGCCCTTTTCGCGCCAACTCTTAAACTTGTATGTATGGCTTCAACACGCCGATGCCCAATACTCACGGCGAACATAGATTTCACGACTCGTCACGATACCCCGCGAATCTAGTACCCGAATATGTAGTATTCCGTCATTGTACTTGAAATCAATAACCATCTTTTCCGAGTTGAAGTGTGTTTTTGGTGCAGGATGATCTGGCCTGTGAAGCTCACGTTTCCTAGTAATTATCAGAACGATATCTTTTGGATTGCCAACAAGTTGACCCAGATTTCACCTTCAAGCTTTATTGAAGCCCTGATTGCGCTGATGGCCCAAAAACAGTTTAATGATACCATTGAGATAAGAGCACCAAGACAGACTTGGAATAGGTTCCATCCTGGCCGTGTGATTCATCTACGCTCGCGGTGTCAGATTTTCCATCAAAGAAGCGTTCTTTGGGGACAAAGTTTGCTCTTGTGGGTGTGGTAACAATAAGCCCTGGGCGCAAATCGGTGGGAGCGCTAATATATATGGTATCTGCCATCAGAACCCCATCCAAATCACTCACGAATCACAACGGTTGCTTTTTGCCCCCATGATTATCATCGAAATCAGTTAAGTTCTATGCAAACCCTAGCGAATTGAAAGCGGCGGGTTCTCTCTGTGCGACCTCCAGGGTGTACTTCTCAGTGCTCCGCTATGAATGACATAGGTCAAATGGAATTATCACAATGACCTATTCTATACACGAGAATAGATCCCTTATGTCAATGAGACAACCGGACCGCACATCAAAATCTACACAACAGCTCGGAGGAGTAATCCGGATAACTAAAATGCATCTAAACAGCAGTGAGATCGGGGTCAACGATGTCGGCGACGGCGACGGTTGGTGCGTTAAGGAGTGGGCCGTCGCCGAAAATGGCGATTAACGGGAACAGATCCTGGTCTAAGCAGTGGGCGTACCTATATTGCCTGTTCTCCAGTTGCACCAGCGGGGAGAAGCGGTTATAGGAGAACAAGAATCGAAAGTCGAGAATCTAATTTGGCAGCTACCATGTCGTTACCAATCGAGTCGGAGATCGATGGTATTTTCGCTCAAGTTCGCGGCGCCGCTAGCGTTTTCGTGTCCACTACGTCGTGTCGGTGGAGAGTACTAGCAATGGGTAGGTGCGGAGGGATGAGACATAGTTGAGCACGCAGGTGTCATATTGTCGAGACGTAAACGCATGGGCATCCGGTTGAGCATTGAGGGACTCCCTAAATGCTCCGCAGAATGACGATAATTGATGACCTATGAGCCTGAGAGCGACCAAGTATACCGTACCAAGTAGTACCCAATGTATTATGTCTGTCCCAAACGCACGCTGATGTGGGAAATATGATGACGATCCCCGACTGATACTTGGGCACGAATGAGGGTAGGAAAAGACGCACTTCAGCACCACGTTTAGAGTCCTCTATTTCTCCCCAATCAGCTTATCCGGAACAATGAAGTGGAGATGAAGGCTGATCATGATTCCGTGACGCCAAAAACTCCACTGTCGGGACTCGAAAAAAAAAAACTCAGATCGAACCGCACCTGGCAGAGGTTCGAACAAGTCACAAAATTCGTGCCCGAGGGCCGGTGCGTATATCGCTCATCCGCCCAAAACCACCGCGGGAGCGACGCGTGCACGCAGTGCCTCACCGACGAGACGGTCAAATTCCTCCAAGACAGCCGGATCTCCGGCATCCTCAGGTCCAGCTGACTCTTCTAGAGAGAGCCCGTTGAAGCTGACGATGCCTACACTTGCAGAACTCGCCCATTCTTCGAGATTGGTGATTGCGGCGCGTCGTTGGACCAACTGCTGGCCGCATACAACTTTTCAGTGGATTAAGGAGACGCAGCGGTATCCTTGTCCATTATGGCTATGGGCGCGGTAGAATTGGGACGGATTTAGTTGCACACGACGCGTGGCGAGAATCTAGGCAAGAGTATTTGGGAGTGGGAGGGCCGTGTCGAAATACCAGCGCAGGTGGCTGTTTTGACCAAGTTGTGGGACTCATTCAGGGATACAGAGGTGAGTGTTGATGTGGTATCATTAGTTTGCTCAATACTGAAATTGAATTTGGGTGGTTCAAGCTGTAGGCTACCAAGGTTAAAAGCTTTCGTGCTGTGATAAAATCATATCAAGCACGCTGTTGTATCACCAAAACCAACCAATCTAAGCACTACTTCTCTTTGCACTATCCGCAAATTTGGTGAGGAATACAAGGGCACATCGCGTTGGCGCAAATTTCAACTACGGGCCGGCAAGATCGAAAAATCAGCATCAAGGAGTCCCACCAAATAATATAAACGGTTAACCCTGCAGAAGAAACGCTCGAAGTCGCTACCATGGCTTCGATGTTCGCTATCGTCCGACCGTTCTGGCATGAATGTCCTGGCAGACAGCTAAATGATATCGTTACAGCTGTATCGCCTGGGGCCACAATTGATGCCCCACACCAAGGCGACGAGGGATTATCACATGGTTCCGACATCGCAATATACTAGTATGGCAGAGTACTTCACAATATCATCCCCACGGGTACACCCCGGGCGCTATCACCAACCCGTCTCTGCTCCGGTAATCTGACGCTTCTGCTTGGGAGCATGCGGACCAGAGCCAGATTCCAAGCGTTCGAAACGGGAACATCTGGACGAGGCTAGTGTGACCGAGGAAAAGCCTATCTGCTGGATATCCATCCCTAGCATACCTTGCTCTCCTTGACATGTCTCGTCCCAGCAGAGCTTCAAAGTCAAGTCATGTTCACAAAAGTTTGCAAAATTCACGCGCATGCAACGCCATCCTGCTCGCGCCCGCCACCCAGGTCTCCTAGACAATAACGCCATCTAATATGCGCTTTCAACGACCTATTTGGTTACTCTGGCATAGTCCCTATCGTCCTGGGTGTCCCGCCGCGTATGCCTCTGCCAATACGGTATGCAGTTGGATACCGCTGTTTTACTTGAAACTCATCGCGGTGACTCATTCCAGGCTGCAACTTCTTAGCCGCCGCCTGCGACTGTGCCGCGGGCTTCGCTTTCACCAGCATCATGGCAGCCCCAGCGACACCGGCTGCCATTCTGACCTGCAACACGGGGCGGCAACGTGCTCGGCGGCATGCATCGCCGTGGCTATTTTTGCACCAGCCCTTGAAGAGTGCGTATAATCTCAACACTCCCATTCGCCATTTGACTCATAGCACAAACACAGATTTCCATGGCTCGTCCACGAATACCCCTGATGCCCGCAGGCCCGGCATGTGAATAGCATTTCGTCATTTCGATAACCGCCCAATTCAATCGACACGCTGGATTTTTGGCGTCGGGATGGTGTGTAAAACCCCGCTTTTCTAGTAATTTTCAGGACGACGGACGATACTTGCGGGTACACCATTAGACATTCAACCGTGCCTTGGTCGTGCGCTCGAATTTGATCGAACGATTGATGCCGATTTACCTGCGCTTATATATCATGGGCCTTCTGCCGCTGCGGAGAAAGATAAACTGTCTTCCGATTCATAATTTAATGGAATAGCCGCCGGCCCCGACCGGATGTTTCTCCATTCCGATAACCCTTTGAAGGTTTATAGGTTGTGTTCTTGTTAGAGTGTCAATAGAGAAAAGTAATGGTATAAGTATGCCAAGCCAACAACCATGTTACTACATACGCGGTGGAACATTCGTTGTGCGTTAAGTATAGGCGGCTGCCATTGTGGTTAAAATAGATTGAGAGAAGCGGTGTAGTTGAATAAGTTGTTTTTTGGACCCAGCGGCAGCCGGTTGATACACCAAGTCTATTTTCTAGAGTTGTTATCCCACCCTCGCTCCGTGCTGCGCGCAGTGCGCACCCATGATGCCCTAGACTGTACGAATGTGTTGGATGACATAAGCCTTCCATTTGCTTCATGCCGCCCCCCTGCCGCAGGTGCTGGTGATCGACGACTGCGCAGTTGATTGTACTCGAGATCAAACTTTGAGCTAAAGCCTTACATGAACAACGTGGGTCCTCGTATAAAGTGGCCAATAGCTCTGCCACCTCCCCTCATCAACACCCTCACCAATCGCTCCTGTCCAAGTCTCTTGGACAATAACACTACCCATCCAACATGCGCTTCTCATCCGCTCTTTGGTTGCTGCTGGCATGGCCCCCGTCGCCCTGGCGGCCCCGTCGCATACGGCATCTGCCAAACCGGTACGCAGCTGGACTCCCGTTGGCTATACCTTCGAACTCACCATGATGGCTCATTCTAGGCTGCAATTCTCTAGCCGTCGCCTGCTACGCTGCGGCGGGCTTCACATTCGGCACTGTCATAGCGGCTCCTGCAACCCCGGCTGTCATCCTGGCTTGCAACGCGGGCTGGGAACATGCTCGGCGGCATGTGCGACTGTGGCCCTGTTCGCGCCGACTCCTTAAACTTTGTATGTATGTGATTTCGACATTCCGATTCCTAATACTCATGGCACAAAGATAGATCACACGACCATCCACGAATAGCCACGATACACGCGAATCCAGCACCTGAATAGTTTTCCATCATTGTATATTAAACCAGTATCCATCTGATTCAGTTGACATTCTGATTTTGGCATCGGTGGTGTGTGTGAAACTTCCGCTTTGCTGCTCATTATCAGAGTGATACTTTCGTTTTTAAATTTGACAAGTCAGATTGAATTACGCTAATGACCCCAAGTCCAATTACTGATATAATCGAGATGAAACAGATCCTATCTACGCCCGCGGGCAATAAGCCGTGACGCAAATTGTGGGACACTAATATATATAGAATCCCGTCCTAATGATTCAGCGGCGCGACATACTTTCACGTTGGACGCTGTGAACCTGGGTGTCTCGAACATACCCTTGCCTATCAATCTGTTGCAACTTCCCAACTCCCGAAAGTATCCAACAGATCCGTTCACATATGAAGGTCCCATTATTTCCATCCCTGAGCTCGTGCTCGAACCTATTTTCCAGAGCCTCTCGCTCTGTGCTGCGCGCAGACTCAATTAATATTCCATCGCGCATCCGCGCCCCTGAATCAACTATTCGAAACGAACGTCCTGGATAACATGAGCATACAATTGCTTCCTGCTGTCCCTGTCGTGGCTTCCATCAACTTTATGATCGACGACTGCGCAATTACAATTGTAGATCAAAGTACGGCTTCTCGTATAAAATATCTAAGGCTTCCCCAATCCCCCCTCATCAACACCCCATTCATCACGTCCACTGAGGATAATAACATCACCTATCCAACACGCGCTTCTCATGCGCTCTCTTGGTTGCTGATAGCATGGCCCTGTCGCCCTGGCGCCCTATCTCGTATGGCATCTGTCAATCCGGTACACATCTGGACGTCCGTTGGCTATGACTACAAATTCACCGCAGTGTCCTATTCTAGGATGCATTGCTGTTGCCTCCGTCTGCTACGCCGCGGCGGGATTCACATTTTTCACCGTCGTGGCAGCTCCAGCAACTCCGCAGGCCCTCCTGCCTGCAACGCGGCACTGGGAGCGTGCTTAGCGACATGTTCTGGGACCTTTTTCGCGCCGACCCCTTGAAGAGTACGCATGGTGTCAATTATGCCGATCCCTAATACTCACGGAGAAGATAGATCTCACGACTCATCCACAATACTGCGAATATAGCACCTAAATAGTGTTCCATCATTGTATATTAAACCAATAGCCACCTGATTCAGTGTCATTCTGACTTTTGGCGTCGGGGTATGTGAGCCTCCGACAAGTCGGCCTAGATTGCGCCCATGATCGAAAGACATTTAATAATACAATCGAGATAAAAGTAGATCCTACCCACGCCCACGATGACAGATCCTCGCGTGGCAGCAATAAGCCTGGGCGCAAATTGGTGGGAACGCTAATATATATAGCATCCATCGTCAAAACCCCGTCCTAATGATTTAGTGGCGCGACGGACGTTCTCTTCACCCGTGATCGCCCGCCAAAATCAGGTACACCCTACATGTCCCAGCGGATTAAAAGGGGGGGTGCAGCTTCGCCTGTTCCTCTATGTGACGTGTGCTCCAGGTGCACTCCTCGGCGTTCAGCTGTGACTGGCAGACGAAGTGAAACCATTAATGTCCCATCCCGTGCATAAGAACGGACCCGTGTGTATCGATAGCACAACCAGACCACACATAGGAAATCCATAAAACGACGCTTGCGACTCGGAGGGGTAACCAAGAAACACAAATCTCGAAAGATATACCTTCTACTGTGAGCACTATTGATTGTTCTGCACAACCTGTATAGTGGGACTCAACGCTTGTAGCTAATGCCCACCGCCGTTGGAACACTTAAATTCACCTCCCACAACGTCGAGGCCAGATTCACTATAGATGGGAACGCCTATGAGTACATCGGGGGAACAGGCAGTTCCAGCTTATCGGGGCTCGTGAGCGATCATGTCACAGTATCATTCGCGGGGCTCCGGGAGCTGGTTGGATCGCACCACTTCGGCGGCGAGGTCAAGGTCAACGATGTCTACATTGTGCTTGGAGATGGGACCAAAATGGTTGGTATGTTGACGAGGGCGCCGCCGACGCAGATGATGATCAGTGGGAACGGGTTTTGGGTCTCAGTATAAGCAGTGATGAAGGTGGGCGCACCTTTGTGTTTCGGATGATGTCTGGTTCCGGCTGCTCCAGCGAGGAGGAGCGAGTATGGGAGGATGAGAATCGCCAGGCCTGCGGGTAGCCAGTGTATTTTTGTCTACTCCATCGTGTTAGTAGAGTACAAGGGGGATGGGACGCACTTGAGCACGACCGGTGTGGTATTTTTGAGACGCAAGCACGCAGGGGCGTCGAAAATGATACTTGAGGGCGACCAAGTAGTGTTCGATGTCGGTCCCAAATGCCACGAGCTGATGTAGGAAATACGATGACGAGCCACAGGCTTTGTGGAAACGAGGCATATATGTTATCGAATCGAGCCTGTCAGTGCTGCCCACTGCCCACAAAACAGTACTACTTGGGGGTGCGAATATGACAAAGCCAATGTCAATATCAACATTGGTGGCCTGAGGGTAAATAGATAGAACGATTGTCTTCTATCTATTTTTTTTTGGTCTGCCTACGGGAGACTAGCCTGAGGGTATGGAAAGACGCACTACACGTTGAGGGTGATTATATCAGCTCATCCGGAACAATGATGGAGGTGACGCCGGTGATCGGAAGGCTGATCATGATTAGATAACCAAAATATACATGACACCAAAAACTCTGGCTCGAAAAAAAAAAAAACTCATGTCAAATCCCATCTGGTACATAGAGGTTCGAACAAGTCACCAAATTCATGCCCGAGGGCCGGCGCGTATACCGCTCCTCCGCCCCAAACTACCGCGGGAGTGACGCCACGCAGCGCCTCACCAACGACGCCGTCAAATTCCTGCAAGAAAATCGGATCTCCGGCATCATCAGCTTCAGCGGGCTCCCATACACACCTGCCGAACTCTTCCTACTCGGTGCTGCTGGTATCGAATACCGACATCTGCCGATCCCCGATTTCGAAGCCGCGTCGTTGGACCAACTGCTGGCTGCATACAACTTTGTGGTCGATCAGGGAGACGATGGCGGTACCCTCTTTCATTGTGGCTATGGACATGGTAGAACAGGGACGGGGATTACCGGGATTCAATTGCACACAACGCACGGCGAGAATCCAGACAAGAGTACATGGGAGTTGGAGAATCACGTCGAAACACCAGCACAGGTGGCCGTTTTGGCTAAATTGCGGGATTCGTTCAGGGATTCGGAGGTGAGCGTTGGCGTGGTATCATCGGTCTGCTTGATACTGACATTGGGCGAGGCTACCTAGTCGGAAGTTTTGACGCTATAATGCAAATCATAACGGCGTGTTTTTGTATCACCAAAATAATCCAATCCAAGCGCTATTTTTATTTCCACTATCCGCAAATTTAGTTGTGAATACAAGAGCAAGTCGCGCTGGCGCAATTTTTAGCTACGCGTTGGTCAGATTGCTAAATCAGTATCAGGAAGTCCCACCAAAAAATACAAATGATTAATCTCACAGAGGGAGCGCTCGAAGTCACTACCGTAGCTTCAATACTTACTATTGTCTGGCACGAGCGCTCTCAGGCGCTGGCAGACAGCTAAACCATATATCATTACAACTGTACCACTTGGGACCACAATTGACACTCAGTTGGCAATGCTGGGGCGACGAAGGATTATCAAAGGACCCCATCACTATCTACTATGGATCTCACAATATCTTCCCCACGAGTACGCCCCGGGTGCGCTATCATCAACCCTTCTCTGTTCCTGGGCATTCTGAAATAGAGCTAGATTCAGAGCGTTCGAAATGGAAACAGCCAGACGACAACGGATGCTTTTCGCCCCCGTGGTTATCGATCGAAATCAGTCAAGTTCTACGTGAATCCTGGCGGATTGAAAGTCGCGGTTTCTCCGCGCGTGACTTCCAGGGTGTACTCAGCGCTCAGATGTGAATGGAATAGGTAAAATGGAATTATCACAATGTCCCATTCTGTGCATGAGAATAGATCTCTGTATGTCGATGGCACAACCAAACCACACATCAAAAATCTAAAACGACTCGGTGGAGTAATCCGGGTAACCAAAAATTATCCAAATGGTGGTGAGGTGGTGGTCAACGGTGTCAGCATCTTGGTCGGCGACGGCGACGGTTAGTGCGTGAAAGAATGAGCCGTCGCCAAAAATAGCGATTAACGGGAGTAGATCCTGGTCTAAGCAGTGATGGAGGTGGGCTTAGCTTTATTACCTGTTCTTTAGGCGCACCAACGGGGAGAAGCGGTTATGGGAGGACGAGAATCGAAAGTCGAGAATCTAGCTCGGAAGCTACTACGTCCTTACCAATCGAGTCGGAGGGGCAATGGCGTTTTCGTGTCCACTACGTCGTGTCGGTGGCGAGACTTGTAAAGGGTGGTGGTAAAGGGATGAGACGTAGTTGAGCATGGAGATGCAAACGCATGGGCATTCGACTGAGAATCAAGGGACTCCCTAAATGCTCCGTCGGATGCTGATGATTGATGACCTACTACTTGGTATGGTATGCTTGGTCACCCTCATGCCATGAACTCAAAAACTCCACTGTCGGGACTCAAAAAAAACTCATGTCGAGTCCCATGTTACAACTGTATCGCCCTTGGGCTCGTCGCCTCGAGGCTGAAAAGGTAACAACGAATCGGAAATAGGATTCCCACCTCGCCCCCACACATTGTCGATTTCGTGAGCAATGCTTCGATATATACTGATGGAATCATGATAGTACAATGGTAATTCGAATCGATCTCCCCTCGTTCAGCTGACGCAGGTGTTCAACCCATATCACTGGCTGATGTTAGCCGCACTTCATAAACTCGTCCAGAATCCCAAGGATAAAAGTGCGAACGCTTTTCACCCACACTCAGCCCCCAAATTAGCCTCAGACCGTTAAAATGGCGGCTGTAGTTCCGTGCCAGGGCCACCCCGCCGGGATTGAAGGCATCTCGTCGAGTCGCGGACACCGTCGAGTCTCAAAACAATATAACGCTTGGAAAACTGGTGGAGACCCACGCCAACAAGGTCAAGGTTCGAAAGCGCATGAATGCTCCGCACCAGGCGTGTGCGAGCAAAGGTTCGTGATATCATCATAATTTTTTACCCGCGTTACACGAACACAAGCTGCCAGCCTGCGCTCATATTGGCCAAGCTGTCCTGTCATCGAATCCAGTACCAACTGGAAGATCCACCGGCAAGTCCATCCCATCTCATTCCTAGTCATTGATGGCTGGTACCAACCCTATTCCATTGTGAAATCATGGAACAAGGCCATTACCAACGGATCAGTGCCTTCAACCCGAAGGCTGCTGACTTCTCAGGACTGGGGTCGGGAGGTATCAGCTGGCGGTTGCGGGGACCGGATCAAAAGATCCAGATCTAGGTCGTGGGCGATCTGCCTGAAAAAGGCCGGACGAGGCGACAGCGACACAATACGAAATGCGAGTGTCCACCGGAAGAATTTCCTTTTTCCAAAAGTGACATGTTGACAGAGTACGATAACGTGCGTATGAAGGGGTGGGCTATGATTCTTTACTATCACATACTACACTGCGGTGGACCCACCTTCGACACCTAGCTGCAGTCATCGTGATCTATTTAGCACCTTGGGTCCTGCGTGAATGCTAGGTTTTCATTCTCGTTTAGAAGCGCCTGGTCTTGGCGCCCAATGTGAAAGAGAAACACGAGTCCCCGATCAAGCGCGGCCGGCGGCCCACAAAAAGGAGTTAGCTAGACAGCGGGCGCAATATTCGCTCTCGGGTATCTTATAGACTTTGTCCAATGATGCTTGTACCTGATGCTGTGAACCATGAAGCGGGTTGATACGGGAAACCAAGATGTCGAGATATAGTATTTCGAACCGATCCATAAGCAACGCGGACGCCCACAATAGGAAACCCGATATATCGAGACCCAAGATGGGGATTGGGGGAGAAAGAATGACTCGGGGAATTTGAATGCGCTCGGGCGTCTTCCCGCTTAGGGTGATCGTCCCCTTCGGCCGCAGAGAGCCCAAGTCGACGAACACATCACCCCACCGCTCGACGCGTTGAAGATACTTGGCAGACGAATCATCGATCCTAACTAAATGGGGTGAGAGGTGAGTTCGAAAACAAGTTAGTACTTATCTTGTTTGCATGTGTGGGTTAAAGTTATACGCCAATACCTAATAGCTGTGTTCCACTTAAATTAAAATGCCTCTATATGGGGATTGCGAGGAGGCGCCTAATAGAACACATGTAGGTTCAGAAGAAATTGCTATTGATAGATTGCGCATGGGTTCCGGTGGGGTCGAAACCTAATAGGCTAGACCTTGGTCACCCGAGCAGCGGCCTGGGAAAGGGGGTCAACGGGTACTATAGATATCGCGGCGCTCGCGGGAGAGGGACTTACGGTTCGAGTCCACCTCGTTTGCGAGTGCGCTTGAACTCGAAAACAACCGTGGATTGACCGGTGGGTCAGCACTGTCACAATGTCCCGTTCTTGGACACCAAACTTTCACTGACATCGATGTCCGCCTTGATTAACGCCCGAGTTAGACTTAAGCAAACCCCAGGGTAATTCAATTGCTGTATCGTACTGTTTTCTTCAATATTGAGGCTATGGCGATGGACGGGACCCGACTCTCCTAGTGCCCTTACGGCATATTACGGCCTCTGGCTCCTCCCGTTTATAACGATCTGATATGTACACTTATTGAGGCATATCAAGTCATCCGACATAGGTTCGAGCGGGTTACAAAATCTGTGCAAGATCTGATTAGCCCCGCCCCAAAACATAATGATGCTACATAGTAGTGTTTTCAAGACAAGCAACTTTTGGCTCCGCAGATAAGATTGGACGCATGTACGCTCTTCCACCACAGCATGATTCCAGAAAACGGGTGAGAACGATCAGATTGCCATTTGTGGATAGGTGGTGAAATGGTTATCCGGAATGATGGCGGACGAACCGTGTGTTTGGGGCCCCCAGCTACATTCGCGGATTAAAAAAGGAGCTTTGTATGTATAACTAACTATATTTACCTCGTGGAGAATCCGCGAGAAATCTGAACACATGCTCGAACCTCGCGGACTCTGGACCTATCATTAGGTTGCACGGACACGGACCCACTACCATACCCTACCACATTAAAAAAATAATGCACTACTGATAGCAAGCCAAAAGTAAGCAGCACCCCGACACGGGAACATTGCAAAGCTTGTAATAGTCCGCACCACCCGGGATTCAGTTCGCCAACAACGTTTCTGCAATCAATCCACAGTGCACTGCGGCTGCGTACGGCAGCATTACCAAGACTCGGATTTACGTACATCCATATGGGGTTCGAAACGGCCACGTTTACACACCCGATCAACTATTTGGCCACTCAAATTTCAAAACCATATTTACATGGGAAATTTTCTGTTGCTTAGCGCCCAATGACTAAAAGTAGAGTAGTTTGTTGCGGGCGTTGAGGCTTGGCGTATCGACAACGTTCTGCACCAATTCGCACTGCAGCAGCATTACAAGCTAGGCTCACTCACCTGTGAGTGTTTTTGCTAGGTCTGTCTAACGTATGAACATAGCTGTTGAACTGTGCTCGTGATCTAGATACTCCGTGCCTCGCACCCAGGAGCCTCGCCCAAAATATCACATCTCTCGTTCAAGATATAGCCACAAGTTCGGACCAGAGTTGCTGCTTTGCGCCTCCACATTAGCACCTTCATGAGCAGCACCCCAATATATGGTGACGATGCAGTTACACGTGTTCAAGCATTCACAACCAGCGAGGCCAGAGAGGTCCCTCATAAATTCATCCACAACACCACGAAAATGGGTCTCTTGAAAGACATTTTGTCCTTCTTCAGCTTTAAATTTTCGAGTTCTACCCAACCCGCTGAGATGGTGCTCGCATTTCCCCGTTGCCCCACCGAGATCAAAAGCTGGAGGATGCTGCTCGCGGAGACTATCTCGGATAAAGATGTGCCGCTCTCGGTGATGGAGGAGACTCGAGTTGAGCGGTTGGAACTTTGGAAGCGGAAGAGTAGCCCCTACCACGAGTTTTTGTTAGCCCATACCGTCATCAACCCAAAATTTCCAGGCCTCGAGGCAGCAGTGTGTATCCACATCGATCGGACTGTCCTACCGCGAGCATCTGTCGATCCTGAGTCGACATCATTGGTCAGATCTACCAGCGAGTCCATGCTTGAGGTATCCAAAGATTATCTCCTTTCGCAATCGGTGAAAGGAAACCCAGCGAATGATTGTTGCCAACGAATAGATGCCCCCACAGGGAATATAGTTCTAGCCCACGAGTCCCGGTTGTTAATCACATCAACGTTCCATATTGTCGCCCAGCCAACTATCATCGACCTCATCGCTACCGCCGAAGCGCTCACCTACTCGAAAGAAAGCTACCATTTGCTAAAGAGTCAGTGCTATTGGTATGCTGGCGCATTACTGGCCTATATGGAGCGTGGTGTCAGTGTGGCACCAACCATTTCGATCAAGGACCCCGCGCAACTCAACCAGTCGAAGAAGGAATTGATGGAGGAGATGAAGCTAAAACCAGGCCACTATAGGTCAATTAGCATTTTCAACCCGGAAACAGCTGATGTATCAGCGCTGAGGGAGCCTATCAACGAGCGCGTGACCGAGATCAGGGGATTGGTGAGCGATTTTGCAATTCTCCGAAGCCAGTTGTGTTGTATTTAAGTTTTGGGTTGCAGCTTCACGAGGCGGAGAAGTCCCGAGTCGCGAGGGATAATGATAGACTCCTGCAGGCGCGGGAGGCGGTGAGGAAGGAGCGGAGGCGGCCGAGGCCAAAGCGCGGGAGGAGGTGAGGGAGGCGCAGAAGGAAAAAGAACAGGCCGATGCCAGAGTGCGGAGGTTAGAAAGACAGGTGGAGGAACTCCAGGCTAAGATTGACCACAGGACCAGCGCCATGGCCCCACCGCGCTCCACATCTACGTTATGATCCGTCCTTTGGCATGTACAACCTTATATTTAGTTGCTTCGGATTGTTATCTTTGTTGATGCTCCGGGTCTTCCCAACATTCCCAACGCTGGGTTAACGAGTGCCAAGTGCTAAGCCCCGATGAAACTAACGAACTGCTGTGCGTGTATTTTTCTCGTCTTTGCCCACGCGCGCCAGCGCGTTCGGTTATTATCCCTCGGTCAGTCTCTATTCTCATTGTTACTCATATAATGCCGTCGAGGCTGGATATATACCACCCATATATATGGCCCATCGCCCCGGTCGGGTTGTAGTGATGGCGAGAACGAGGGGGGCAAGCCGTCTCCGGGGAGGCTAAGAGGGACCAGAGAAGCACCAGCCTGCATGCTAGAGATGCCCCAGCTCGGCACGAAGGAAATCTACATGTTGGGGGTAGCCCGTCGCTCGTGGAGGCTGGATTAACGGATGCGGACCTAGGCCTTGGGTACGCCTGCAAGAGCACGGCGACGATATGTGAACAACCACCTGGAGCTGGACATTCTCAAAAGAGGCGGTTACATGACAGAGCGACAATAAACGCATGGCAAAGTAATGTTGCTCGCATTTTGGTCACTGTGAATCGATTATAGCCCTGCATCCCAAGCTCATCGCGATAGCCCCCGCGATTCTTTGGGCGTCGCTAGTATGCTGTGGTGGCTCACCTTCAACACTCAGTTACGGTCATTGTGATCCATTTTGCACCTCAAACCCCGCGAAGAGATGAGCTCCTGGGAGTTGGCGTATCTTCACGAATTTCTATAGCGCACAACGGCATGGGCTGAGTGGTCTGAGTGAGAAGTCTTGTCGACAATGAAAGAAACCTGGACTGAGCTGTGTCTCCTAAATCTAATCATCACGTGTCTCCTTTGTGAATCGTGATGGTCCCAACGCCGACACTCGACGCCGGCCTGGTATTGCTATCATTGATCGGGTTTGTCCGATCAATCGATAACCCATCGTCCTTACTGTCTCTGATATAAGACATGTTTTTTTCATTTCTTCACGGTTGACGGATGTCCTTCGATGTTGCCCAGGCCTTTGATTGAGACCATCAACATACCACTAAATTGTGGCATTGGTGATCAAAATGCAATCAAAATGTGGTGCACTTTTGTATGATTTTTTAAATCCTTCGCCACCTCACAATGTATTATAATCTTCCTCTTCTCTAGTTATAGCGCCCCGTACTTCTAAGCCATACATATGTGGTTCGAACGTGCCGCAAAATCTACGCACGAAGTCTGGCTCATACACCGTCCCCCCGCCCCAAACGGCAGCAAGGGTGACGCCCCGCAGCACAACGGCGTGGTCGAATTTTGAGACAAGCAGATTCAGTACTTGCCCATCCCCAATTTTAAAGCCACGTCATCGAACCAGCCTCCAACCATATGAATTTTTTTGGTTTACCAGGGATATTTTGTTCATTGTGGTTTTGGCCATGATAAGACTGGAACATTAGGGTTCGACTAATGGCGACGCGCGGCAAGAATCGATTGGCCTCCGGATTCCACATTCATCGCAGGCCACTCGTCGTAGAACCTGCCGCATTTCGTCACGACCTACTCTGTGGCCACCGTAGGACATTCGCGTACCAGGAACACTGATAGTGCTATACTGGCATGCGTGAATTCTATTGTGTACAAATACACGGCGTGCAGTCTGTGCAGAAACAGAGGCTATGAAATCAGGCCACTGTATATTAGCATCTTCGCAAAAGAGGATTTCTGGCTAGCGAGAGCACGGGTGGGCTCTGGTCCCTAGGGTGACGGAATGCGGGTGTACATCCGGAGTCAGGCAATACGAGGTTCCGTCTTCCCTCAAAAGTAGCCCTACAACGATTCAAGATCTGCGAAAGTAAGCAGAGAGGCCGGGGTAGTATATCACGTTGCCGAAGACATTGTAGTGGCAAGGGACACTTTATCAACAACCGCTCGGTTGGTGCGGGAATCGAGCGTCTCAGGCAGGCGGCAGGTGCGGGGCCACAGGTCAACGGTCTGTAGGTACTCATTAGTTGATTCAAGTGAATTTCTATCATTTAACGGGCCTTTGAAACGGATTGCGGGATAGGTTTGACTCACTACCCTCCCACTTGTATTTTTCTTTATCAAGTTTATGACGGGAACCATTTCTTCGAGGGGTTTGGGTAACTTTAAGCTCTCTCCGTCCACAAGCGGGCAGGTTATTGAGCCGCGTCCTCGGGTGACATTGACATTGACAAGTACGCGGACACATCCGATGTGACCAACTTACCTGTCAATTGGCCATGGTAAGAACCGCGAGTTTCGTCTTATTAATGTTATTGCGCTCTGATCGCACGAGTCCCCGTCGAGCGTGGAACGCAGGTACGACATTCGCATCTGGCATCCACGCCGGACGTCATGATGAGGCGGTGATGGGATCAAAGCGATCAGCTCGCAACAGTTGGATGGCGGGCGACGAGAGGCCGCCATCGATGCGAATTACCCAAACGAGCGGAGCACTCTGGGTGTGGAGAACGAACTGGGAATGTTAAGCCAGGCAAAGCATGTTAGCATATAATATATGGGAGCGGTACTAGCCTAGGGATCAGGGCCCCCTTCCAGGCCGCTACAGCTATTTCGGCTGATGTGATTCTGCTGGAGCCTGGCCATTGAATATATAGTCGTTTGCCCTCTCGTATAACCGTCTGAACTCATTATTATATTCTGGCAGGTTAGATTCTCACACACAAAAGAAAATCTCCAAACCTTTTCCATCGGTCCCTCACAATACCCTGGCGAACCCAATTAAATCCATCGGCCCCGTAGCATCCAGCGTTCTTGTTTCCCGAACCGGTCTCTGAGGCCAAGAATCGCACGTGTACATTTATGGAACAAGGCGCTACATGAAACTATAAGGCTCATGTCCAAATGTAAGTACCCAGAAGTCAATTCTATCGAGGCTGGGTCTGGACCGTGACCCGCACCACACCAACATCGCCGTTCGTCGAGACATTGACATTTGTGCTCCCCGGCTGGTGGTGATGGCACCCATGCGCCGGAGCACAGTGGTTAGGGAACAACCATGGGCTGCGCTGTTGCGCTAGCGATGTCGGGTAAGTAGGTCCAGTAACTTGATAGCGCGCATCCGTGTGTGCGGGGAGCTCCGCGTCAGGCCCGCTCGTAGCAGAGACGTAGGCGTTGACGTGGGCGCGGGGCACACCCGGGTATTCACCTGGGAGATAGTAGGCCCATGCTGGTGGTTGTATGTAACCCACATTCGGTGGCGGCCGTGCGGGCACATACGGAGTAGGCGCATCATATCCGTTCCTGGGAATCACTGGGGGTATAACCGGGGCTGGGCTATCGATCCGAGGACTGGACGGCGGCTCCACCGAGAGTGACCAGTGGCTTGAGGTATTCGGGCTTGCTGGTGGGGAAGTCGACACCGACCTGCGGGTCCACGGCGTGCGCCGTATATGTGGCAAGTAGTTCGAGCAGGATCGTGCATCCTCCGGGGTAGAGGGTGGGGATGGTATATATCGGCTGTTGCTCCGCCCTCGCTGTGAGTGTTGGCTGGGCTCGTCGGACTGTTGGACCAGCCGGAGGCGGAGCGCGGGCGCATGCTGGGGCTCGGGCTTCGCATGAGGAGCGGAGGCAAGGGTGCATCTGGATGAGAGGGGCTTCCATATGGCGTCCGGCCAGGCGAGCCAGGGTGACGCGAATCAGGAGCTAGATATCCCATCGGAGAATTTTCCGGAGTTTGATCCTCTTGCTGGGGCCCATTGATTTCAATTTAATTGTCGGGTAGTAGGGCATTGGAGTCAAGTGAGTATTGCGTTTGTGCTGTAGATTTATTAAGATGAGAGGAAGATTGAATGTGTCGGATGCTGGATTACTCACATTATATACGCCACCAGACGTGTACATGCAGAACAAAGCTATGGGTACAACAGTGCTCGCTAACCAGCTCCTTCAGGGCAGGCAAAGGGACGTCGATCCGGTCCAGCTGAAGAAAATGGAACGCACACCAGCGCCCACAGAGGAGATAAGGGCGGAAATTCCGACATCTTGCGCTTAGCATACGAGTACAACGGTTGCAAGCGCCAGTCCCCCCGCATCCATCGCTGCTCCAATTGCTACCACCATTGAGCGTTGTAATTTTGCCACTCCGATGTCCTCCTTCTACTGTGTTGGTATCGTCAAAGTATATCCTGGAGCCTCTAGTTGAGTGCTGTTGGATTTACGCCTGTACCTCACAATGTTTCTGCGTAATTGAAAAACGTTAGCACAGGTTTTTCTACATTGTGGTCGTGCCGTACGTTTGGTGTTACGCTTCGATAACAGAGGCTTAGAATACGCGCGTTCCAGACAGGTCGGCCTCTCGACAGGATGCTTGGAGACTTCAATCCACCCGAACGTTTCTGATGGGGGGATAGCATCTCATGTCATGGACAGCCACTGCATGTCCCACCGAGGGTGCTATTGCGGTTTGGGTATTGGTGGCTATCCAAAGGTGTCTTTGTGTTGAGGGTCAACGCGAACTCGTCAGATGCAGGCTGCGCGATTGTGCACTTCTGATATCCAGCCGCGCCTTCGCCGTCGCCGGGACATCCAACCCGCGCCGCTGAGGCGGAGTTTGAAATAAGATGTTCGACGGTTTGGGCGCAAGTCCACATCTCGTAGAATGGCTTCCCCAGCCTCAAAATCCCCCAGTACTCTTGTAACATTATAGTATATCTATATCTACACATATTGCCATCCTCACTCTAACTGAACTCTAACCGGACTCTAACCGAACCCTAACAGCTTAAAATCTGACCGAACCCTAACCACAAACCGGTAACCAAACCCTAACCAGCTAAATTTGCCGTTTTAGGCGCCGCTTTCAGCGGCGCGGGTTGGAAATCCGCCGGCGCCTGTTACGCCGCGGCGTGTTTTGCTCTCGGTACCGTCGTAGCGGCTGCAGCAACGCCTGCAACGCGGGGCTGGACTGGACACCTGGCCCTTTTCGCCCCAACCCCTTGAATCGTTTGTATGGCTTTATCATACTACCATCCCTACCGCGGCTCATGGCATACGTTTCATGAGCCTGAGCGTTGCTGCGGAATACAAGACGAATTGTCTTCCGACCCTATCATCGATGGGATAACCGATGACGGCTCCTGACTAGATGTGGAGTGCTTATACCCGTCCATGGCTTAGCTTTTGGATTTCTTTAGCCCGATTGACTATTTGAAGGGTTTATTGATAGATCATGTTCTTTTCAGAGCGTCAATGGGGGTATATGTAGGTATAATTATGCCAAGCCAACAACTCTTGCTACTACGCAGGTCGAAACGTTCTTGTGCATTGCGGTTGCTCGTAGCCGCGGTTAAAATAGATTGAGCGAAGCGGCGCAGTTGAATTATTGATCGTCTAGATGACGCTGGCCAACCCAGCGGCGGGCAATTCAAATTGAACGTGTTAGATGACATAAGCATTCAATTGCTCCACTGTGCCGCCCCTGCCGCAGTTCTGAATTGGTGCTTCTATCAACCTTGTGATCGACGACTGCGCTATTGATATGGCCGTACCTCCAACGTGGCTTCTCGTATAAAGTGCCCGACACTCCACCAATCTCCCCCCATCGCCCCCCACCCATCGCCCCACTGCCCAAGTCTCTTGGACAATACCATCGCCCGTTATGCGTTTCTCAACAGCTCTCTTGATTGCCGCAAGCATGGCCCCCGTCGCCCTGGGCGGCCCCATCTCGTATGGCATCTGCCAATCCGGTACGCATTTGGACGTCCGGTGGCTATGACTTCAAGCTCATCCCGTTGGCCCATTCTAGGATGCAACGCTGTCGTCGTCGCCTGCTACGCCGCGGCGGGCTTCACATTCGGCACCGTCGTAGCGGCTCCAGCAACCCCGGCCGTCCTGCTGGCCTGTAATGCGGGGCTGGGAACGTGCTCGGCGGCATGCGCCACTGTCGCCCTTTTCGCGCCAACTCCTTGAACCAGTAGGTATGGTTTTAACGTTCCAGTCCCTAGTACTCATGGCGCAAGGATAGATTTCACGACTCATCCACGATACTACGAACATAACACCTGAATAATATTCCATCATTGTATATTAGACCAATATCCATCTGATTCATGTTGACATTCGATTTGCAATTGCGCTGATGATCCGAAGTGCAGCTAATGATACAATTGAGAATCAGATAAAAGCAGATCCTATCCGCGCCCGTGATGGCGGATCTTCGCGTAGTAGCAACAAGACTGGGCGCGAATTGTTGGGAACGCTAATACATAGTATCTATCATCAGAATCCCATCCTAACGGTGGGACGCCAAAAGTGCATCAATAAAAAACACAGACACTGATTGGTATTCGACCCTGCAGCGAGGCACGAGCGCAAGGTTAGAATGATGTCTTCGTGGGAGCGGTGACGGAATCGGCTCTTCCCCTCTTACCGTCACCACGACCGCTCACTCATTCGAGACTCGCGCTCGCCCTCTTTTCTTTTCTAAAAAATTAAGAGAATAAAAACCACTCCTTTCATAAGACAAAGTAAAATCCAAAAAAAAAAAAAGACTCCAAATTAAGACATGCCGCGAATCAATGACCCCACCTCGAATAGGTGCCCCGACTTCCTCTCGGGTCCATATTTAGCAGTCCGGACGGCCGTCGCCGCCGCCCAAGACATCACACCCGAGCAGGTGGCCACCACCCTATCAGACGCCTGGGAAGCCGACCAGGCGACACAGGTGGCAGCGTGGGACGCCCAATGCCAGGCAGACCGTTGATAAGCAAGCTTATCGTCTAGGGGTTCGCAGCTCACATCTCTACTGATATTGGGCGCATTGGGCGCACTCTTACAGTACTGATCGCACCCATTCCGCTCCGAACGCGTCGAGATCGCGCTTCAATTCCGATTCCAGCCGTAGTCTCCGCATGTTGATCGCAGCACTTCGCACTCGGATCGCATTACATTACATAGTTTCCTTACATATTTACCATACCTCATGGCCGATAGCTCCGATATATAGAGACAGTAGCCACAACCATTAATACAAGTTCCCATTAGAGCTCGAAGCTCATCTCGCATGCTTCCGCATTCCACTCTCGTTTAGGGCAGTGCCCTCTTATGATCACGTCGAACTTGGGCTAGGCACTCTTGCTAAACAGACACCCACTCGCAAACTGCGAAACACACAGGTTAGGTTTGGTTTTGCCACCTGGCCGCAGTGTCACATCACCGTGAGATTGAAAATGAAATCCATCAGGCAGAACAGGACGAGGCCCAGCGCCTCGCCCTGCAGGAAGAGAGAGAAGAAGCGGCAGAAAAAAGAGCCAAGGATAAGAAAAAACCAAAACTAGCCCCCTACAGAGATAATGTCGCTATCGCAGATGAAGTTGAGGAACGCCCCTCGCAATTTGCACTCCACAAACTGAAAGCGTTCGAATACATCGAACTCTGGTACTTCACTGCAGAAGGATGCCGAGAGGCAAGACGGTCGCACCGCGCACAAGCAGAAGAGGCCTTCGGCCTGACATGCGCCGGCCCCGACGATGTGATGACCTTCAAACCAGTCGCCTCCCTCAAAGCCTCAGCCAAAGCCATCCCGGACGCCGACCTCACCTGGCGCCAGATGTCCACGGCGAAGAATTGCCTCCTCACCTCGATGGCAAAGGTAGGCTGGCCGCAGCGCTACACCCTCAGCCTAGCGCTGTTCTACCACCACCTCGACTCCCACCCACGTCGCACCCGCAGAGACGGGGAGAAGATTCTGCTCGCTTACCACTCAAAGGCCCGCCTTGACTGGCACGAGGCGCTCGCCGACTCTGAGTCCGAGGCCTTCGACATCAGCTCCATCAACGAGTCCCTCCTCAGGACACTCGCTGATGAGATCTGGGACGATCGCAGATCGGCCGTCATCGCAAGGTCAGTATCCATTTTTCCCCAAAGAAAATACCCACTAACCATTCTCCTTCCTCCCCCGGGCACATATCCTTCAAACCACACTCACCCACCCCCGCTCCCCCCCGCTCCCCCGCTCCCCCCCCGCTCCCCCGCTCCCCCCCCGCTCCCCCGCTCCCCCCCCGCTCCCCGCTCCCCCCCCGCTCCCCCGCTCCCCCCCGCTCCCCGCTCCCCCCCGCTCCCCCGCTCCCCCCCGCTCCCCCGCTCCCCCCCGCTCCCCCGCTCCCCCCGCTCCCCGCTCCCCCCCCGCTCCCCCGCTCCCCCCCCGCTCCCCCGCTCCCCCCCCGCTCCCCCGCTCCCTGCTCCTTGCTCCCTGCTCCCCCGCTCCCTACTCCCTGCTCCCTGCTCCCCCGCTCCCTGCTCCCTGCTCCTCCGCTCCCTGCCCCTCCACCCCCTGCTCCCACGCTCCCCCGCTCCCCACCCTCCCTTTGCCCCTCGCTCCCATCTCCCTCGCTCCTCGCCCCCATCTCCTTCACTCCCGCGCCCTCCCCCCCCTCTTAGAGACGAGGATCGGTCCGATGAACCACGGGAATCACGCGGAAAATCAAGGCGCCGTGGCCGCCACTACTCACGCTCAAAATCCCCCGCGAGAAAAGCGCCGTCCACTCCGGACGCTCCCAAGAGAAAATCCGACCAAGGGGTTTTTCCCAGCGGTGCAGGCAAGAAGGACCTTTCCGCCTGCACCGTATGCCTCGGTCGCTTCACCCACAACGTGGCCACCTGCATTTCCCTCACTCTCTGGGATCGAGTCACCGCCGCCTACTGCCGCCGCAACATCAAGGGCCGCCTCATCAACCCCTCAGGCACAATCCTGTGCTTCGAATGGCAACGCCCAGCCGGCTGCCCGGAGTCTTCACACGACTCAAAACACGAGTGCTCAGGATGTGGGCGACCGGATCACGGCGCTCAGAACTGTCCTCGCGGCCAGAAGCCTCAGGGCAAACACCCCCTATAAACCGGACGCCTGGGAGGCTCGCCTGGCGCGCGCGGGACTCCTCAACACATACCCACGACTGGTCGAGGATCTCCGCCGGGGGTTCTTCGCAGGCGTTACCCAACGCTCGTCAACCTTCTCCCCACCTAACCACCCATCCATCTCCACCCATGCCACCGAATTTGATAAAGTCATCGCCACCGAAGTGGAGCGCGGTCGCTATATCGGCCCGATCTCTCAAGATGAGGTGGAGACGCTTCTGGGGCCGTTCCAATCCTCCCCGCTCAAAATTATCCCCAAAGCAGGAAAGCCGGGAAAATTCCGCATCGTCCAGAACCTCTCCTTCCCCCACAACCCCCGCGACGGAATCTCCTCCATCAACAGCGCGATCGACTCCGATCTCTACCCCTGCACGTGGGGAACATTTGCTACAATCTGCCTCCTTATCTGGAGGCTACCCCCAGGATCTGAAGCGGCCGTCCGGGACGTCAAAGAGGCCCACCGAACGGTCCCCCTCCACCCCTCCCAATGGCCTGGGATGGTGGTGCGCCTGGCGAACGGTAGGTTCTACATCAACACGAGCGCGTGCTTTGGCCTCGCCTCCGCCTCGGGATCATATGGCATCATCGGCGACGCAGGCGCTCAACTCATCAGAGCCCACGGCATCGGACCTCTCTCCAAATGGGCAGATGACCACATCTTCTTCCGCCTACGCAAGGAGTACCTCGGCGAATACAACAAGCTACGCTCCATCTGGGCATCCAACATCAGGGACAACGGAGGCAGATTCCACGACGGAGGCCGCCTCTGGTTCAAAGGGAGTCCAATGCAAAACGACCTCCCGGAAGAATTCGACGAGGACGCCTCCACCTCGTTCCGCGATCTCTCAGGCGATTCGCCCAGATCCGCCAGCGACTCACAATTCACATACAACCTGGCAGACATCGACCGCATCACGGACGAACTCGGCATCCCCTGGGAAGTCTCGAAAGACATTCCCTTCAGCTCCACGGCCCCCTTCATTGGACTGGATTGGGACCTGCGAGCGCGCACCGTCTCCATTCCCCAGCCCAAAAAGGATAAGTACTTACTGGCCATCCGCGACTGGGAAGATAGACCCACCCACACCCTGGAGGACGCGCAAAGACTCTACGGAAAGCTGCTACACACCTGCCTGGTCGTTCCAGCTGGCCGAGCTTACCTCACCAGCCTGGAGTCCTTCATGGGCATCTTCACTAACCGTCCATTCATGCCGCGTACCCCACACCGAGATACTCCAGATGATCTACGGTGGTGGAAACAGACTCTCCGCAGACCAGCGCTCTCCAGACCCATCCCGGGCCCCTGTGAGGTCCACGACATTGGCGCATTCTCAGATGCGAGCTCCTCCACAGGGATTGGCATCACAATCGGACCGCACTGGAGGGCCTGGCGCCTCCTCCCAGGCTGGAACACGGACGGCCGGGATATTGGCTGGGCTGAAGCCATTGGCTTCGAGCTCCTCGTCGCGACCATCCTCCCCTCCTGCGCACGCGACACCCAAACGAAAGTTTTCGGGGACAATCGCGGCGTCGTGGAAGGATGGTGGAAGGGACGCAGCAGAAACAGGCAGACTAACGAAGTCTTCCGTCGCGTTCACTCTGCCCTTGCACTTGCTAACAACTCAGTCCATTCCAGATACGTCCCAAGCGCAGAGAACCCCGCGGATCACCCATCCCGGGGCATCTATGGTCCTCCCCACCTCCTGCTTCCCCCGACCCCCATCCCAGCTCCCCTCCTTGCCTTCATCATCGATTTCGACGCAGATCTCACGCCTAGTGAGCAACGCCTCAAGCAGTCGGGGAAAACGCCAATGCCTGCCCCAAAACCCCCCCGCTCCCCCCCAGACGCTGAACGCTCATTCATTAATGAAGCCTTCGAGCGCCGGCGGCAGGAAGTCGACTCAAACACGTTCGCCTGGTGAACCACACTCCCGATTCAACGCTCCCATCCCTGGCCCCAAAAAGAGTCGCTCCCAACCACACCCCTACGCCCCCGATCTCCATCCTGATCCCTCCCCCCTCTGCCCCCACGTCTTCGCAAAGCACCGCCTCCGCCTCTGGAAGCCCCTCCACGCGCGCAATAACCTAGATGGAAACGGGAACGAGGTCCACCTCTCCGCCGAAGATATCAATCGCATCCAAGACGTCATAATCCACGGCTGGGGCGAGTCCACTGCCGAGTCCTACGGCTCCGGCCTCCTGGTCTTTCAGGTATACTGCGACAAGAAGGGCATCCCCGAGGCAGAGCGCGCCCCAGCAAGCCCCATCCTCGTAGCCGCCTTCATCGCGGCCATTGCAGGCACATACTCAGGTAAGACGATTAGCCTCTACTTCTACGGAGTGAGGGCCTGGCACATCCTCCACGGTGTCCCCTGGGCAGTCAACGAGCCTGAAATGGCAACACTCTTAAAAGCCGCGAAGAAACTGGCTCCCCCCTCCTCGAAAAAGAAGCGTCGCCTACCATACACCCCCGCATTCATCACCGCAGTAAAGTCGCAACTCGACCTCGACTCCCCCCTCGACGCTGCCATCTTTGCTTGCCTAACGACCACCTTCTATGCCGCCGCGCGCCTCGGGGAATTCACTGTCCCCAAGGTCCTAGGCTTCGACCGCTCAATCCACGTCAAGCCCTCAGACATAGGCAGCGAAACCGACCGCAATGGGCTAAAATCGACCACATTCCATCTCCCGGCCACAAAAACCGCCCCCGATGGACAGGAGGTCTCCTGGTCTGCACAGGAGGGCCCAACCGATCCCGAAGTAGCCCTGGCGCACCACCTCCGCCTCAACGCTCCCCCCGCGGACAGCCCCCTCTTCGCCTACCGATACAAGTCCGCATATCGCCCACTCACGAAGGCAAAATTCGTCGAAAGGGTAGCCACAGCAGCGAGAGGCGCAGGCCTCGAACCCCTCCAAGGCCACGGCATTCGTATCGGCGCAACACTCGAATACCTCCTCCGAGGGGTCCCATTCGCAGTAATGAAGATAAAAGGCCGCTGGCTAAGCGACGCCTTTGAAGGCTACCTAAGGAAGCACGCGCAGATCCTAGCTCCGTATATGCAAGCGGTCCCCGTAGTGCACGACACAGTCGTGAGGGCCACCGTGGAGGTCGAACCTCCTCAAACACTCTAAACGCCACCAGGTAAAGTCCAGCTCCTAAAAACCGGGTATTCTGAGCATCACTCGACGCGTCGCTGACATCCCGACTAACTACTGGGTATCACAGCGCTGCTCAGATCAGACAAAGGCCCCTGCTGGGCCGGGACGCCTCCCGGCGTTCGCCCGCCCCACGCCCTCTCATCGAAATCCCCCCCTCAGTTCCCACAGAAATTCCACTCGCTTACTTAGATCTCTCCTTTAATTTCTCTCAAACTTAATCTACTACCGTTTGTAAATCCCTCGCGTATTAGAGACCAACAAAGAGCCAGACTTGAACAATGAACAACGTCAGATATTGTACGCGATCACGTGGTCTCATGTGCCGTCCGGCGTCCACCTTGCATCCACCTGCCTTGAAATTGAAATAATCCATGGCCAGTCCACGGCTGGTATGTCCAGGACCAACTCAGCCGGCCATCACGACTCCGGATGACCTCGTCACTTTCAACTGCACTTCAACAGTTCAAACGCCCACGATAACTCAACCACCCTGCAAAATGTTGCCGGGACGTTTTCGTTGCCTCTTTAAAGGAGTATGAGCTGGACAATGAGGACGCGGTTCACTTGGTCGTCACTGCAGATGGCAATTATCGGGAGGCAGTACTAGCTGAGGGACATGACGAGGGCCGGGATGTAGTCACTGAACTTTTCGAGATTCGACGTATGCTCTTTTTGCTCTGCTATTTGATCTTTTCTTTGACAGTGAAAACAGGGAGCCAAACCCAAGCAATATGCTACTGTCCAAGCCAATTCATTTAAAGCCATCCATGATGGACGATATTCACCCCAGCATCCGTTATCCACAGTCACCAATCCAGATTTTCCACCCTATCCTCGAGACGTTTACCCGGCTCATTCATGACCGTTCCATCCAACCAAGTAATGAAGATCCCAGATGTTCAGGGGCTTATGCACGTCCTCTCGCAAGCCTAAGATTCAAACGCGACTGTCGAGGATCCTATTGGTCGACATCGAGGTGCTGCTGAACGACGACGGAAGCTCTCCCGATGGTGTTATATGCTCGCCGTGGGTAACGTCCGCGTTCTCCTCAACCGGTTCAAGCGAAATGTCGGGGAGGGCAATTCCGATCCTTTCCACCAAGTCGGGCTCAGCACGAGGCAATCATGGATTCGGAAAAACGTTAGGTCTCGTTTTTTGACAGCTTTGGCTCTTCTCTCATTTTTTCCCCAGCGAGAAGAGAATAAATGCTGTCGTCCAATCCTAGCTCATTGTGCAAAGGCTGACCGACATGATTGGATCGGACGTCCCCCTACGGAGGAAGACCCCCGGGTACATCGCTTTGCGCGCGTGTTGGTGGTCCTCCGACGATGCATCAAGAAGCATTCCCTTTTACGAGGAACTAGGCGATAGTAATAGCTTCTCGCCCATGTCCCGCTCCATCCATTCCCGCTCCTATCCCTACCCAACTTGATTCAAGTTGAAAGATGGCAATATCGCCCCCTCCGCACACGTCAAAATGTTGGAAGAAGATCCAGCCTACGTCACTTACCAAGCGAAGATTATCGACGAGAGGCCGATTCTCTGGACATTGTAGTCAAGTTTGTGGCCGGATACGGCAAAAAGTGCATGAGTTCCTAGCAGACCATGATCGTATTGTGGGTCCCTCGACATCAACATCTCGATGGACAACCGCCTAGGCGCTCATCTAGGCTGTCGCTCGGCCCTATGCAAATGACTGATGCACTACATCCCGGCCTGTGAAAAACCATCCTCGGGTGCTCATGAACAACTTTGAGTGGTCCTGGACTTGCTTTACTTGAAAGGGCATGTCCTTGACGACTTGCAGCGCCAAACGTCTTGTTCAATGCGGGGAAAAGGTCAAGATTTGAACTGGGCTGGGAGGTACGACAGTGCGAATCTCGATAGCTATCCTGTTCCCAACTCCCGAAAGCGTGCAACAGATCCGTTCACATGTGAAGGTCGTCCCTACGATTTTCACTCCTGAGCCTGTATTGTCTTGATCTGGTCGACGCGCTCAAGGCTGGGCCAAAAAATTATAATAGAAAATCTATTTTCGGCATACCGCAAGAACCTTCGCTCGCAGTTCGCCCCCCTCGTCCAACGATACACTTCAACTCTAGGGCATAAGGGCGCCTCCCGAAGCCGAAACCGGAATAATAGTATCACTATGCCGGTTGGAAAGTTTGTCGTGTGTCGCAATTACCCATAGATGGTTGCAATTGTGGCTGAAATAGACTGAGAGAAGCGACCGTAATTGAATTGTTGATCGATGATCGTCCTAGAGGATTTCGGACCCAGCGGCGGCAGTTGCCCTCTATTCACCGAAGCTATTTTCCAGAGCCAGTTGTCCCACCGTGCTGCGGGCAGGCCCGGCGTTCCATGATGCGTCTGCCCCTGGAGCCAACTATTCGAAACGAATGTCCTGAATAACATAAGCGTTCAATTGCTTTCTGCCGTCCCTAGGCTTCCATCAACTTTGTGATCAACGACTGCGCAACTGACAGTTGTAGCTTTGAGCTAAAGCCTCGTGTAAACAACGTGGCTTCTCGTATAAAATATCCGACGCTCCCCCATCTCCCCTCGTTGGCGTCCCGCTCATCGCGCCCACTACCCGGGTCTCTTGGGCAATAACATCACCCATCCAACATGCGCTTCTCATCCGCTCTCTTGGTTGTTGCTAGCATGGTCCCTATTGCCCTGGGCGGACCCATCTCATATGCTATCTGCCAATCCGGTACGCGGCTGGATGTCTGGACTGTAACCACAAACTCACCGCGATATCCTATTCTAGGATGCTACGCCGCCGCGGCGGGATTCACATTTGGCACCGTCGTGGCTGCTCCAGCATGCAACGCGGCACTGGTGGCGTGCTTAGCGGCGTGCACCACGACCTTTTTCGCGCCGACCCCTTGAAGGGTACGTGTGATGTCAACATGCCGATCCCTAATACTCACGGCGAACATAGATTCCACGACTCATCCACGATATTGCGAATTTAGTTACCCGAACAGTGTTCCATCATTGTATATTAAACCAATATCCATCTGGCTCATGTTGACATTCTGATTTTGGACGTCGGGGTGGCATAATGTGTGAACCTCCCGCTTCGCTACTCATTACCAGAGCGATACTTGTCGTTCAGTGAATCTGACAAGTTAGATTGCGCTCACGATCAAAAGTACAGTCAACGATACACCCGAGGTAAAAGCAGATCCTACATACGCCCGTGACGGCAGATCTTCGCGTGGCAGCAATAAGCCTTGGGCGCGAATTGGTGGGAAGGCCAATGCATGTGTAGCATCCATCACCAGAATCCCGCCCTAATGATTCAGTGGCACGACGGGCGTTCTCTTCCCCGGCGATTAATTCAACCCGCGGATCTATACGACTACCAAATGGACACCAGAGAGCCACCGCTACAACGTTAGAAGTATCAGCGGGCTCCATCACAATCTATAACAGCAGGGTACACGTCTTCCCGGATACGCCCCGGTGCACTATTGCTAACCCCTCTCCTATTGTGGCCTGGCACTCCCGCTTGCCAATTGAACGCGTCGAATCCTATATTGGCATTAAGAACCACCTGCGACAGTGACCTTGTGCTAAAAGTCATTGAATATCGTTCTCTGCTGAAACACACCATTGCTAGCAAGCTTGCCTCGCAGCCCACATTCCCGCTGGTCCTGTGACTGTTTAGGCTTGTCCTCGGCTGGAGCATATCTGTCAATTGGATGGCTTAGACCTGTCTAAATCATGATTCAAGATTTCTAGCGCCCCATGCTTGTGCGGAGTACGCGCGGGCCTAGTCACCTCGAGGGTGAATGCGTAGCCACAAATTCGAAACAGAAATACAGTTTTGCTTCTGTACATTGATGGTTTCGTGAGCGATACCCCGATATATAACGATGAAATCATGACAAGGCAATCCGGCTGGCGCACGTGTTTGTACCATGGCTAATCGCGCCTCATAAACTCTCCCACCATGATACGGATAAAAAGCGTCGCACTCTTTACCTTATTCAAAGGTATCCCCGAGTTCTGCTCAGCCTACTACCCGGATGATGGTTGTATTTCTGCGCCAGTGTCACTCCGCCAAGATCGAAGACATTTCCTCGGATCGCGGACTCCGTCAGGTCTTGGAAAATTGGCGGAGACCCACGCCGAAACGATCAAGCTTTGGAATTCAGAAGTACATGAAGGCTCCGTACTGGACGTATTCGAGGATTGAATCGTGGTATCACGAATCTATCCTTGCATGCAGCATACCTGCACTTTCTAGATTTCAAGACACACAGTCAATCAGACTGCCCACCTAATCCAGAGCTAATTGGAAGATCCGCCAGGGAGCCTATCCCATTTCATTCCTGGTCAACGATGATCAGTCATAGCCTTGTTTCGGCGTGAAATCACCGTGAAACAAGGCCATTTCCAATGGATCAGTGCCCTCAACACGGAGGCTGCTAATTCCTTAGGACTAAGGTTGCCCACCACCGAGAGCGTCGTCGAAATCAAGGGACAAATGGGTACTTCCTCAAACTTGGCTGTTTATGCGATGCGGCTGGCCAGAATAGAGAGTCAAAAAAAAAAAACTCAGGGCTTTCCACATCATCGATCATATGGAATGACCTTGAGTTTTTATTCAATACGTTGTGTATAATTTTACATATGGCTGTTCAGGTTATCGACTTGCGCTCCCCGTATATATTTATTACCCATCGCTGCTGTCCCACTGGCAGTCGATTTGGGGCCGCTACAAATCGTATGGGGGGAAACAATTTTATTGGATGATTGGTACGGAAAATATTAACCTACAAAATAGTGTATACCCGAGTCGACGTGGAAAGGTGCGTGGTGGTGGTGGCGAGAACAAAGAGGCCGCCGGAGAGGCTCTACCACCGCGTGCCGGAGACGTCCGGCTCGGCACGGTGGACATCTGCATGTCGGGGGTATCAGTCCGTGGTTCGCGGGGACCGGATTAAAAATGCGGGCCTAGGTGTGGACGACGGCGACGGAATGCGAAGGCGCGACGAAATTTCTCTTCTCCAAGAGCCTTGGCCCACAGGACGAAGCGATGACATACACGTGACGACGCATGACCAGCCTTGTATCTCAAACTTATCGTGTTAGCCCCATTGCAGGCTGCGGTTCTTTAGCTATTGTGCACTGCGCTGCGGTGGACCCACCTTCGACATTCAGCTGCGCCTACTGCGATCTGTTCAGCACCTTGGGTCCGGCGTGGGTGCTAGCTTTCCATTCTCGTCTAGAAATGTCCGGGTTTGGCGCCCAACGTGAAAGAGAAA